>VZRV01010667.1:503443-550069 GCA_013398115.1 Falcunculus frontatus | reverse complement strand
AATTTTTTTCCCCCCCCCCCCCCCCGACTTACGTAGAAGATTACTCATACTTTCTCTAGTTTTTATGTGGAAAAATCTCCTATTAGAAAAGTCTATGCAGCTTTAGAATATGCTGTCTCTTGTGACTAAAGTCCATAGAGCACACAGGCTCAAGTACACTATCCAGCTATGGGGATTGTAGCACAGCTATTTATGGTGTCCCTGGTGTGACCTGGAAGCTGTGGTCCTTCCCGGTGCTCAGGACCTCACCTGACCACCTGCCATTCATTACTACAGTCCTGTCTCCAGCCCATGGACTGGCTGGGCTGTGGCTCAGAAGTTTTTGTGATATTTGAAATCCACCTGAGATCTGTCAGGATACACCGTGCCCTTTGACTCTTCTCTCAGTGTTGGTGTTTGTCCAAGTTGCTCTCTCTTGTACCACCCAAATGCAGCTCTCACAGCCCACGTTCTCAATGATCTCATGAGCTGCTGTGGCCGTGGTGAAGACTGGGAAGGGCTCGTTAGCCCTGCTGACCCTCGCACTGCAGACTCTGACACAGAGGGAGCACACTCTGCGCTGAAGAAACCTCTTGCTACCACAGCCTGGACAGGACCCTTCTCTTTTGTGGTTGCAAGACAAACACAGTGGTGGAGTGGCTAAATATTTTGTTATGGTAAAGTTTTCTTTTCATGTTTAATATCTTGTCACAGACAGGAGATTTATGCATTCAAGAGTCATTAATATTAGGATGGGGATATGTGTATTAAATTTGTCTTGTGCACCATGTGCAAGTGTGCTTGACTTAGAACAAATCCCTTAGTATGTCTGTTTGAGAATAATGGTATGATTATTGCAGAAGGCAAGTTTTATATTATGAAATCATAGAGTTGTAAAACGGTTTGTGTTGGAAGGGAACCTTGAAGATCATCCAGTTCCAACTCCATTGCCCTGGGCCGGGGACACCTTCCACTAGTTCAGGTCGTTCAAAGTCTCACCCAATCTGGCCTTGAACACTTCCAGGGATGGAGCATCCACAGATGCTCTGAGTGACCTGTGCCAGTGTGTCACAGGGAAGAATTTCTTCCTTGCATCTGATCCAAGTCCACGCTCTTTCAGTATGAAGCCATTCCTTCTTGTCCTGTCACTCCAGGCCCTTGTCCCAAGTCCCTCTCCAGCTCTCCTGGAGCCCCTTTAGGCCCTGCAAGGGGCTCTGAGCTCTCCCTTGAGCCTTCTCATCTCCAGGTGAACACCCCCAGCTCTCCCAGCCTGGCTCCAGAGGGGCTCCACCTGTTGGAACATCTCTGTGGCCTCCTCTGGACTCTCTCCAGCAGCTCCACATCCTTCCCGTGTTGTGGGCCCCAGGGCTTGAGGCAGCTCTGTAGGCTGGGTCTCACCTGAGGGGGCAGAGGGGCAGAATCCCCTTCCTTGACCTGCTGCCAAGGCTGATGTCGAGCCCAGGACAGGTTTGGCTCTCTGGGCTGCCAGCGCACAGACAGGTCATGCTGAGCTTCTCAGCCACCACCACCCCCAGTGCTCCCAATCCACTCTCTGCCCAGCCTGTATTTGTGCTCCAATGCACGTGCAAGGGGTATATATAATTATACAGGGAGAATTATTGCAATAACATTGTGTTCCTCTGTGGGGTATGACTATCACTCGTCCCACTTCTCAACCCACACCCCTGTTGCATCCTGAGTTCCCCCTAGCAAGAGCACTCTTCAAATACGCCAAGAAAACAACTGTCCTAAGTGAAGTTATTGTCTCTTTCATGACCACAGGAAAATCTACTGAATTTAATATACTGCTTTGGGAAATCTGTTCTGCCCACCCCAAATGGCTGTCTGTCTTAAATATATCTGCTCAGAGTGATGTGTGTTATATAAATAAAACTACACAGACAGCATGTTTGTCAATCAGCAAAAAAGGCCCTACACCCACTATCCCGGGCACATGTACTTCATAAGCATTGGTTTCCAACAGATAAATGTAATCAAGGTTTATATGCTCACAGAAGCCAACAGGATGGGATTTTTTCACTTGAAAGCTCAGAAGAAAATTGTAACTAATGTTGTGGAAAATTACTTTGATATTGCTTTCTCAGTACAGCATCACAATTAGGTAGCAATGTGAAGCACAGGGAAAGAATAAATGAATAGTAACAAATCAACACAAACAGCTACTGTCAGGAGTACTTTGCTCAGTGAAAGTAATGCAAGCATTACTTAAAGTTTTATGACTGTGGATTTTATACTGGTTTAAGTACTACATCAAGGTCTCACTGTCATCCTTGCTAGGACTAAAACAATCAAGAACAATTTCTGAAACAGACAGATAAAACTAAAGTACCAAAGTATTTTTATTAATCTTGTTTCATAAATTGTTCTATCTTAAATTAAAGATGACTGAACATACTAACAATGAAAAATGTCCTTTTGGACAATGCTAAGTCTCCTATGCTGCTTTTCGGTGGAAAATGAATGTTACCAACTTCTCTCCAGCCCTGCTGATGACATTCAAATGTCTGGCAAATGCATTTTACTACATGGGAAATACAAAAGCAAAGGCTAATCCAGTAAAGCTTTTCCATGCAGAATCTGTTGTCCTAAGTAGCTTAATGATACGTGCATTTGTTCAATTCTCTCGAGAGAGCAATCAGGCAAGCAAATTATAGCAATATCCCATCTCCATTAGAACCAGGCCCCTTTATGGAGAAACACTCTGAGCAGAGAAAGGGAAGGATCCTTCTCAGCACGCCAAAAATGCCACCGGTGACTGACAGATTTTCACAGGAGACTGTCTAGGAACGAAATACGCCAACCTCTGTTTTGAAATGAAATTAATGGATATTTTTTCCTATGTTCTTTAACCCACCTAATATGCTTTAGTGATAACTGGTATCATTTTCATAAATGAATAAAAGCAGTGGATATGTAGAGTTTCTCAGTCCACTGGGACTTAAAAGCACTTAACACACATGAAAATCAGCCAAACAGAAATAAGAGTAATTGTACTGAGCGCCTTTTACTCAAGGGTACAGTCTGGTTTCTATTAACATAAATAGTAATCGAATGTGAGAATTGAGGAATTGACTACACATCTTTGGCAGTAACAGCATCGTTGGCATGTCCATGTTTTAGGTGTCCACAGCAATCGAGCACATTACAGAGTGAGTTTCCCTGCCAGGGGTAGGAGCTCTCTTCAAACTTGCTTTTATTTAAATACGCTTGGGTGTCCCCTTCTCCAGTTATACTGCTCTCAAAAATCACTTCCCAGTGTACTACAATCAGCAGTCAGCATTCAAGAGGTTTATGGCAGAGAACAGGTTAAGATGAGAGACAAACAACAAAAAAAAATAGAAAAGAAATTGCACTGGTTTTGAGACCACAGTAGAAAATCTTCTCTTTCAGGAGCAAAGAATTAACTTTTCAACATAATGTTACACGTTCTTAGATGGACTAGAGTACTGCCTGCATTTGCTGTCCATACATCTTTCCCCCATGCCCAAACTACTGGCCAGTTTCAGTCGAATATGGCCAGTACTTCTGTTTTTAATCTACAAACTCTTTTGCATATAAGCATACAAAAATAAATTGCAAAAGCACTAAAGGAGCTAGTTAATTCTCTGCTTTGCACAACACTGAAGATTCATTACTTTTATGGCTTCAACTGAGTGGCTGCTTTCAAAATTGGTGTGCGTGCAGTTGGACTAAATAAACAACATATTAAAGTACAGATTGTTTAGTGACATGGAAACAAGCACTTAACAGACCTAGACACAGAAGTTAGCAATTAATGTAATTATTTAAGAGTTCTCTGTGTTATGGTTCAGCTCCTTTAAAAATGTTAGTAATATTTTTAAATAGACACAGTTGTGTTCGCTGTATGATGAAGATGTCAAAGGAACAGACTTTTTATGAACATTTGTTTAGTCAAGGGCCAATTTCAGTGCATGTAAGAGCAAACACAAGGACTGAACCCCAGCACACAGTGGCATTATCCTGAACAAGAGTAACTGCACTGGCATTTGTCTAGGCTCTAAAGCAGCCTTCATTACAGCCATAGTCAAAGAGAAAAGGACTGTGAGTAAATCAAGAGATCTTGGGTCCTTTCATACTTCTTGTGCGCCTCCCTTTGAAAGGAAACTACTATTTCAGCCCACAATTTTCTAGTTCTCCCATCTCTGTGGCCTTTGTGGCTCTTCACAGTTTCAAGCTAGTAGTGCAGGAAGATGGTATGCATACGAATAATAGTTATGAAAGGTTTAATTGAAGTTAAGCAAATTAAATGAATGCATCCTAAAGTATTTAATGTTTCTGATGTGACTCATTCATACATCTCTTATTTTGCATCTCATGACACACTGAACACCATATGCAAGCAAAGGTAAATTCAGAGGTGTGCATTTCCAGGAACAGAACTTTCGGTGAAATCTCTCATTTTCACATTTATAGTGATACAGTTGGTAGCAAAATTTGGTCTCAACTTTAGCAGAAACTTAACTCCACCCAGCTGGACCCTATGCACTTTGGCAAAGGCCCCAGTATAATCAATTAATTCGTTCACGGAATTGTTTTTTCAGGAAATTCTTTCCGGGTTTTTTTTTCAGAAATTGATAATTAGTTTCAAGGTAGCCTTCATTAAGAATGACACACCTTTTTCGAGGCATCCTCTGCAAAATATGTAAAACACATTGAGAATAGAAGTACAAAGCATTGGCCATGAAAGGGCAGGTGATTCAAACAGAAATAGGAATGCTAACCTGGTGTCTGCTGATGAACTATTTCTTCTGGATCCTGCAGGTGAATGAAGACAATGAGCCCAACTGCTCCAAACAGCAAGATGAAGGAGAACATACATGTCAGCCTCATAATTACTGTTCTCAGATCAATCTGGTTCTGACCCGGGAAAAGAACTGCATGCAATCTCCAGGGCACTCTTCACTCATAGTCTTCTTTCTCTCATCTGGAAGTCTGGTGTAATATGTCTACAAGAAACAGAAAACCAAACCCCTAAAACTTAGCATATAGGGCATCTATTTTTCCAATGCAGATTAGTAGATTTAAGTTCTCATTTAGACCTCATTTAGTAACTGATTTCTCTAGTATTTCTTTTGTACAGTTAATTGCAATCATCCAGTCTGTTTCTGCCCCATCAGTTTGTCTCTAATTTTACGTCCTTGTTTTTAACATGTTGAAAAGACAATGTAGTATTTCGTTAAAAATGGCATTTTGGGAAATATGATCATGCCATGACTGCAATTTTCAGAGAAATCCCTCTCAATAGTTTGCTTTCTTCGAGCGAAGCATGTGTCACTTTTTGGTTTTATTTCTCACTGATTAAATATAAAAACCATAAGGGGAGATAATGTGCGGGGAAGAGTCATGAATTGGCAGCTGCTGCTTCGCCTCTGAGAAAAAACAGTCGCACTCAAACCCACCACCACAGGTCACCCACTGAAGGAGCTCTGCAGGCAAACTGATTTCCAAGGGAAATGCTGGTCCCGGTGCTTGGACCCCCTTTCACCGGCTTGCAGTAAACACAAAGGAAGAGAGAGGGCAGGAAGCAGGAGTCTGTGCAGGAGCCACGGACACAGCTGCTTCTCCTCCCCTGGGGGCTCCCAGCGAGGCTCTAGGTCCCGTCTGCAAATCCTCACTGCTGCCTCCAACATTTGCTGTTAGCGCAGTCCCAGAGCAGCCCTGGTCCCACACGGGCCTGTTGTGTGTTCTTCTAAACCCCTCAGAGCACAGCCCTGAGGATTTAAGCCCATGAGTAGTCCTGCTGGAACCAACATCTGTCCTCACATGATGCTAAGAAGTGAAAAAGTGAAGGAACGGGAACCAGGGAGGAAAACTATTACCAGGACCACACATCTTTATTAATTAAAATAAATGCTTCTGCCAGAGAACTATGCCAATCCTGCATTTTTCAGTAACGCAAAGAAAGGTGCATTAGAGCACAGGCAGTGGAACTGGTTCCCAAAACATAACTGGATTTCTTAGCAGCAAATTATTGAACACAAGGGCTCAGCTGGAGGTCAGCAACAGGTTGCAGGGGTAGCAATCATGTTGCTTTCCTCATATATTTTACTGCAAATGTGACCTGACCTAAAGGAAAGTTTTTGAAGCTGGTCTTTGTTTACAAAGGGGATTTTAAATATGGAAAGACTGTATAACATCAGTTTGCAGGAAGGATGGGTTGTGGACACACGATGATCCAAACTTGTTATGTCAGGAAAAGTCTTTAGGGATTTGTTCTTAATGTGCCTAGAATATTTGGTGTTGGGGCAACTTGTATGCTTTTCATGGTTTCCTCGGCAAGTTTTTAATTTTCTGTAGTGTACTGTCATTCTAAATTTCTAAAATGCATCAAAGAAGAACACGAGGCGTGAAAGACGAAGTCAGTTGATGAAGCCATTCTGTGACTCTGACTGATAAGGTTATTAACATTATTTAGTGGCAACTGCATTTATTCAGAGTATAAAGCAGCCAGAGCTCCAGGCCAAGAACACTGGGGGATGCTTGTATCTTAAATGAATGCAGAGCACTAAGTTCTCGCTATGCATAAGAAAACTGAGATTTATTCTCTGCTCAAATTATGGTAGACAGTAATTGTGTATTCTTTTTTTCACCTTAAACCTTTCTCACACCTTTAGAACATTGCTAAGTTTTTCAGCACTAGCAAAGCCAGGTTGTTATAAGTCCTTGTGCAGGTCCATCTGCGCCTGTTTTGTATCTAGTATGGATGGACATTTCCATTTACTGCATACATTTACACATATTTTAAATGCCAAATGCTACCTCTGAAGCACTAGGGGAGTCAGATTAGCTGTCAAAGCAACTGTCTTACAGTTCCAAGCACTGCTGTTAGGAGCAAACAGGGAACACAACCCACCCTCTCTCTGGTTCACTCCAGTATTTGTTTGGCTACACAGGCAGGGGTTTGGATAAATGGGCATTTCCAACCAAATCCAATGGTGGCGAGGCTGATACAACACCAAACTCACACCATCATTTTGTAAATCTGTCCCGTCAGAGCCTTCTAAGAACTGTATTTGGTTTCCTAACATACAGGTTTTCCTTTTTGTCACCTATTTATGCTCTCTGCATGCCCATAGGAAGCCACAACGGCAGCTTTACAGGACAGACACGAGGCAGGTGCCTTGCCCAAGGTTTTCCAGGAAGGCCGTGATGCTGCAGAGAGCTGGAGGGTCTCCCAGCCTCCCCTCCCTGCTGGGAATGCCCCCAGCTGGTGGGACCCAGAGAGGGCGAGAAATGCAGAATCATCACTTGAGAAAGAGCAGCTGAAAAACATCCACCCCCAAATAATAAGGGGTTTATATTTGCTTAGTGTTGAATTTCAAGGTCTTTTTTAATGAATTATACCCTTGAGCAAATACGGGTTTCTAAACCTATTATTATTATTAGCTTAAAATGTGAAACCATTTTCCCTGGATTTGATTTGTTGAAATGTTTTTGTTTGAAGTAGAGGCAGCATCAAGAAAGAAGATGCCGAGCCAGGTTTTAATTAGTGCACAAAATGCTACAATACCAGTTTTTAACAGTTAGAGTGTTCACATTACTCCTCATCCTACAGAACGACTGCATCCAGGAATACAAAACCTTTCAGGTTAGACAGTACAGCCTCTTCAGGAAACCTCAAGATACAACAGTAACAAAAGCTAGAGGAAAGCATATATTTGAAAGAATAAAAGGCCACATGTACTTGCATAAATCTAAAGAAACACTGCTGCTTGTTGCCCGTAGCCATTGCATGTTTCTGCAAGCAGTGAACATAGGAGTCTGAGAAGGAAAAAGAAAGAAAACTTCTTTCCTCTCAACAAAATTACTACCTCTCAACAAAATACAAACGTCAGAGATCTTTAAATTATGGGTCTAAGCTTTCCCCCTCCCTATTCTCCTGTAATTATTTTTCCAATCAGTTGACTTTAATTAACATGTCCTCTGTGAGCAGAGCTGGTGAATGGCAAGGGCTGGTTTATAGATGCTGAGCATGTGCTCCCCAAGCCCTCCCAGGCTGGTCCTTGAGTTGCAAGAGCAGAGGAACTCTGAAAGCAGTTAGCACTGACTGACAAATGTGAACAAAGTATCCTCATTAAGGAAACATTTGAAAATATCCTTTACATTCCAATCATTTCATTTTAAAGATGGATGAGGGAAAAAACCTACAAAAACCCTAAGTGCAGCTTGACCTAACCATTTCATCAGACAGTACTTCCTCAGGCATGTGAGGGATGCTTTATGTGGGAGCTCTGGATTGACCCATCCAGTGTCCCAGCATCTGGGAGGCAGAATTTGGATGAATCCATACCCTTCAACTTGCACTTTGCAGTCACACACTTTAACTGTGCTCCTCACAATGGGCAATAACATATTTTTATAGTTCTTAGTGCTACCCAGAGTGCAAGCAGGTAAGGTTGCAAGCAGCTTCCAATCTGAACTCCATTTTCAGCTGCCCTGAACCTATTAAACAGATGTAAAGAGGTTCATTAGAATGTGCAATAATGAATTGAAACATCTTACTTTTAATTTATTCTTCCTTATTACATTCCTGTGGTGGATAAAACTCCCAGGTATCAATATCTGTTTTCCTAAGCTTTCCCATTACCGTGGTATGTGAATGCCCTGCACTTGAAAGCAGCACAAGTATGAGTGTGCATGGATAGTAATTAGCACTTAGCACCTTCAAGTTCAAAGACTTAATCACCACAGTACTCCTATGAATTGTGAGCCAAGGAAGTACTAGCATCAGGTAGGAGAATGGGTGGTGGATCATTAATGCAAGCCTTTTAAGGAAAAAGATGTACAGTTTTAGGTAAAAAAAATCCAAATATGTTTGTAGAAAATACTTGAATATTATAGCAAAATTTTCAGGCACCAAATCTTTTCTTTACAAACATGGAAACAGAACTAATTTCTCCGTGCTCCCAAGCAGTATGGAAAGACTGCAAAGATTTATTTAAATCTTCTGACAAAAGTGGCTCTGAAAGTAGTGCCGTGTAGTTCTGCTTTTGGCAATCTCTGCCTGGAGGCCTAATGACCAAACACTTTCACTGTGAGCAGTCTGGTGTTGGGACACTAGATCAGCCCAAGAAGGACACCACCTCTGTTGTGTGATCCCCAGCCTGAGGTGGGTCAGCCAGGCTGCACTCAGGGTGGTGTCTGACAGCTCTTGGCTGTTTGCTCACCCATGAGTTTTGCAGACATGATGTTCTCTCGCTTGTCTGCTGCTAACAAGTCAGTGTCAAGAACAGCACTGATGAGATACAATCTAAGGGCATGGTGCAATCCTCAGGTAGAAACTCAGGAACTTGCCTTTGTTCCATCTAGAACTGGATCTTTCCCTAACCACATTGATGCATCGAAGGAAAGTAAAATAAAACCTTGTAGAAAAGGCTAAGTGGCAGGATAAGCTGTCCCTTTTTCCCCAGGAAAAGGCTTGTTATCTTCAGTTGAGGTCAGTATGAGCATAGCATATCTAAGACTGTCTTAGAAAATCATGGTATCAGGGTATGCAGCTTTCACAGCACTGCCAGCAATTGCTTCCCAAGAGCCTGGCCATTTGCAGAGAGCAGGAAGGACAGAGGGTCCAAGGTTGCTACACCCCCTCATTTCTCCCTCTGGCTGCTCCAGGCAGCCACCTTGCAGAACCCAAGCTGCCTGGCCCTCTTGGTAATTGGTGCTGGTGTGCTGTCACTCCACTGCAGAGCTGGTGACCAGCCTAGCTAAATTAGCCTGAAGATGAAAGGCACTGGTGCCAAGATGAGAGCAAAAGAGGCTTTTTACCTCTGTGGAACCAGGGGAAGGGAGGGATCAAGGCGGGCCACAGACTCTGTAAAGCGCCTGCCCACTGCAGGGCACCTTTATCCTCTCCCTTCCTGAGGCTTCACTGCAAGGTGCCAAGGCAGCTCCCAGTGAATCAAGGAATACAGACTAATGCCAGCATCAGCATTATGTATTGTCGCCATATACATCAGCAAGTCAACAAAACACCCGAATTCTTTGCAAATATCTTCTTATCGCTAAATTGGACAATTACAAATCACCTGTGAATGAATGTAAATGCCTAGTTCACACATAGATGGTAAACTTCATTTCTCATGCTGTGTGAGCTTTAGCTGCTCTTCCTGCAGCTGAGAGCAGGCTGGTGGCTCAGAGCACAGCCAGAGCCCGCTGTTTATTCAGAGTCAGCAGCATGCAGGCGTCTTTTGGAAGCAGGGATTCCTGCCTTTCCACCAGGCACCTTGTGTGCTATTGGACAACCAGGTACTGAGCAATAGAGATCAGCTTACGCACTCCTGTGGCTCTGGTTGTGCAGTTCCTGGGAAGCAAACTGGGACATCCTTCTGGTGCTGTGGAACTCTGGAGGCACCACTGCCCAGGCTCTCTGTACGGAGAAATGTGGCAGTGCACGGGCACAGCCTCAGCAGTGTCTTACCCCTGATGGCCTGTCCCCAGTTAAAGCACACACTGGTAGGATTCCCAGTTCAGAGAGAGATACTTATTAATGCAGAAATGTTTTTCTAAGTCAAGATTTGCCTGACAGCAATAAAAACTACATGTTCAATGTCAGCACTCCTGTAGCTGATCTGGGGAAGTTTAACTGGAGCTGTTGGGAGCTGGGAGATGTGAGAGGTTTTTTCTTCTATTGGGCTTTGTTTTGTGTGATCTGAAAAGACACCATAATGAAGCACTTATTTTCTGCATTATTAAGATAATTTTACTTGTGTAATATAGTTAGAGACTGGAATAGTGATATTGGGTAATTAGCTGAATTAAGAAAAAAGGGAATATTATTACTACAAGAAAATAGGAGAAAGATTTACTCTTATTACTGAAGTGATCTCTTCTAGATCCATTACCTGTTTCTGGGAGGTGTGTGAACAACAGCTGCTTCTCACTCTGCAATTGAGCCAAGCATGTACTTCCTTGCCTCAAAGCACACACAGAGCCAAAAGGCCTTCAAACACAGGGCACTGAGTTTTCCCATCCCTCAAGTGTCCACTCTCTGCTTTACCCCAGACTTCTAGATCAGGCTTGTCATAACATTTACGGAACCAAAGATTGCATTTATAAACATTATTCGTATTCACCAGCAAAACGAACTTTTTATAGGAGTTTTACAAAAGCAGACACTGTACTACACTAGAGGTGGAGATATTAAAAGTTGTATTATTCTGTATCTGTCAGCACTTCTTGGAAACAGGAAATGCAAATGAATCCTAAGTATTATGCCCCAAATCCTCTAGCTTCTTTAGCACAGAAAGAAGTAGGGAACTATTAATCCTGTGTCTGCTTCCATTCATCAAATGTTCATCTTTGGGTGCTGTATTTTCTATCACTGTGTTCATGCTCATGTATCAATAGAACAAAACCTTCAATTCTCCCTGAGATTTGGAAAGGACAAATTTGTTTCCAGATGATATTTCAAATCAAAACATTTTGCCTGGCTTATATCAACTTCATACATAATCATCTTCTTTGTGTAGTAACAGAAAAGAAGCATTTTGGAGAAAGGTGAAATACTAACTTTAAAGTTGAAACTGTTCAAAATATCCTGCCCCTGAAGCATCCCCAAAATTCTCGTCTGAAAAGATCTGGATTCATATTTTCCCTTCATATGGGGAAAGGAATTAAACCTACTTTGATGAAATCAACAGAGAAGTTAAGGGTTTCTCCAACTCTGAAATCCATTTACATCAAAAGTGAAATACTTGAGTGGAGAGGGGTGGCTCAGCCTGATACCAGCCGGTGTCCTCAGGACGATGATGAACCCTCGCCCAGGTGGCTCCAGTGGGTATCTCCTGAGCACTGCCAGATGCACAGACCAGTTCAGCAGTTTGAATCCAGGAAGGGAAAGCACAACCTGCCTTGTGTGACTTTGTGCAGTGCTGCTTTGCACTCTCCATTTTCCCAAGAACCACTTGCAGAAGCAGGAACTGTCGCTCGGGTGAACTGGACCTACTGAGCTTGGGACCAGCCTGAGGAGCGGACACCTCTTTCCCTTGCTGCCTAATTAGCCTCTCCTGCACCCCAGTGATCCTGAGTGCACGTGCTGAGCTGAGCACCTCTGTTATCTGCCACCAGTGCACACCAGCAGTGTGGCAGGAAATTAGGCAGAACTTATTGCCTGTTAACTGGTCTATCCTTCAGTCAC
Source organism: Falcunculus frontatus (assembly GCA_013398115.1). Taxonomy (NCBI): domain Eukaryota; kingdom Metazoa; phylum Chordata; class Aves; order Passeriformes; genus Falcunculus; species Falcunculus frontatus. The sequence continues at coordinate 537,912 of VZRV01010667.1, read as the reverse complement.
TGGTGTCATTACACATCTTGGCTTTCAGCATCTCTTCCAATTATGCAAAATGGGGAATTCTTGACAGGAAGAGAGCCCTGAAAATTACAGAAGCCTCTTTTGCTCACCAATACATCAATCCGTATACCCAAAAGAGTGGGGAAAGGGGAATTAAGAGGCTTTCTTTTACTCTGGTGGAAACTTGTTTTGTCAGGTATTAGTGGGTCCAGTTCTACTCTCTCACATATACCAGTGTTGTCCTTTGGACCCGTACAATGCTAGAAGGGATATTAAAGCCATATCATGTGCCAAAGCCTGAATTTCAGCATAACTGCAAAATCTGCTGAAAGACTGTGGCTGAAGTCAAGAGTGATAATGTAGGACCCCTTTTGCCCATTCCAAAACTCCTGGCAAATCTGTTAAAGCTGCTCCTCTCACTTCCATCCCATGTTGCAATAGGAAGTGGGCACTTCCGGTTTCCACTTTCATCTACAATTTAAGACCAAAAGGGACAGCACTCAGTAAACAACTAAAATAATCCTTTCAAAGTCAAGAGGAATCTTTCCTATCTTTCTGGGTGCAAATCGTAGCAGGCATCAAGTGTTACTAATCTTCTCAGTACTGCAGCAGGGCCTTAGCAAGTCAACACATACCTCTCCAAGATCCTCGAGGGGTTTTAATTCTATTCCTAAATTAAAACATAATCTCAGAAGCAGTTTGCATTCGAAATGAAAAAGGTTTTTTTTTTACTGTGTTTCAAATTAACATCTCACAGGAACTGCACAGTGACAGTGAGTGTCAATAATGAACTTGTCCATCTTTTTCCCACACTGCAGTGGAAGGCTGCCTGGGAGGGCAGCCCAACCTTTCCAGGCGCTGCCTGGCAGCAGGATTTATAGGGATGTTATCCCACATCCAATATTACATATAGAAGTATGCTGTGTGGAGAGCACTGAACTCTTGTAAAATACAGCAGAAAGATTCTGGTTGTTCAGCTGCCCACTTGGTTCTCGTTAAAGCCTGGTCTGAAATGCTTCCCTCTCCCTCCACTTGCCTGAATCTCTCTTCTATTTAAAGTAACTCTCACATCTTCAAAGGGTTTTTTAGATGATTGCACTGTCAAATAACAGCTATATGATATTATACTCTTCTTCAGTTGTCTTGCTTCATTTGTCTATTCCATAGGTTTCCTGGGTATTTCAAATGAAAATGCCCTCTTTCAGAAGATACAATGCACCTGGAATAAGCTGGATTTCCAGGGGTACCCAACAAGCAATTACCCCAGACATCCTTCCTCCTTTATGTCAGTATGAAGAAAATGTAAATTTGAATTTTTCCTTTATAAATTAATTTTTCTTTGCAGTTCTAGGTGTGTTATGATAAGGAGGAAAAGATGACAAAACTGCAAGATTTTACAAGCTGCTGATATATACGTATAAATGTGTGTATAAAAAGTTATTATGTTCCTATCCATTGGGTAAAAGTTATTCCCATGCCACACCTCTTGTTATCATGAGATTTTGAATAGTTTTTATAGCAATAATTTGAGTGGCTTTATGTATATATGTCTGGGGCCCTGTTCCTCAACATGATGGCTTAACTGTGCCATATGTAATACAGTTCATGTAATACAGTGTGGAGGTGCGTGATTCCTCAATGGTATTTCCTTTTCCTAAAGGATAAAAGTATCTGAAGTGGCAATTCTGTGTCTGGGAGTCATAAGCAAGCAAAAAAAAAGGGAAAACTCTGAAATGGTCCCTGTAATCTAGAAATTAAAAACCTTTGTCACCAGTGAGGGTAGTTTTAATTCTGTACTTCAGGAAAACAAGCTCCTGACTCACACTGTGTGGGTTCGTGGTGATGTTCTTCTATAGGAAGAAGAAAACAGGCCTCCTAACCTTGAAATGGCACATTTTGTGGTGGCTGTGGAGAGGGTTCCTTTATTGACTCTAGCACCTCCTGTAATGGTGTAGATTAGAGCGTTCTCAGCTAATACTGCCTCTTAATTCTTCTAGCCATGATGACTAATTTGTTTCTTATTGAAATTTGCTTTCTCCCTAATCAAAGATCACCATCCGTTTAGTCAAGGTGCTTTTTCACTTAGACTATGCTTGTATGTAAGAGCTGAGATATTTTCTCTTGTTCTTGATTTAGGCTGTTAAAACAAAGCAGTTAGTTGAGAAGACATATTCTACAACTAGATCTACTTGGGAAACTGTTCTTTTTTTCTTTAAAACACCTTTTATATTTTGATTCCAAATGAAACTAACCCTAGAATAAAGCACACCGAAACAAATATTTGCACCTTAATTTGAAGTGCAATTTCTAAACAACAGAAAATAGAATTTTTATTTTTATTCACTCACTGTGTTACTGCAGCATATAAAGGGAAGCTGCACTGAGGGCTGAAGGAGTAGTTGGCTGGGTGTGCAGAGGCACAGCTGTGACATGCCACCATCTGCAGGGGCTGGCCCGGACTGAGCCCCTCCTGCTCACGTGCCTTGTGGGACCAAGGGAAGATCTGCAAACTGAGAGATCTCCCAGGTGCGTATGAGGGAAGAGAAGTATCTGGAAAGTTTTCCATCACTTTAAGGAGTGAAATGGCTCTGAGTGATGGTGAGTGAGGGCAGGTGCATGTGGAAGCTGGTGGGGCCGCAGAGAGGCAGAGCTGTGAGACTGGAGAGAGAGCCAGCTGCAAGACGGTGTGAGGGAATGTCCACTGGTGTTATACGGGAGCACTGCTTATACAGGGCAGGGAACATTTGTTCTACCCTTACACTCCTTCGTTTCCAAAAGTTTTGCCTTTTGCCAAGGTCAGCTTTGGGGAAGGGGTGCAATCCCACCTACAACTTCAGCACAGACGTGCTCTGAATGACAGGAGGGCACAGCTGCCAATAGAGCCGTGGAGGAGACAGACATAGGCTGTGCTCAGAAACGGGGCTGTTTCATCAGGAGCTGGCTGCACTAAGTGTAAGACTGGGCGGGTGACAAAGGAGGGGCAAGGCTGTCCGTAGGTCCCATTTACAGAGGGGAGCAGACACCAGTGTGATGGTCACAGCACAAGGAACTCCTACGTGTGATACACTTCTAGTTCTTCCTTTTCTGCAAGCTGCTCTGCACCAGAATTTCAGACACTCCACACTTAGAGCAGTCAGAGGAAACACATGGCTATCAGTGCAACTACTCTGCCTTTTAAACAGAATGCAATTTTTGATATTGAGCTGTAATGAGAATCTTGAATAGGCATGAAATCTCTTTCAAATCAGTTCTGTAATGCTGGTACAGTGGGAGAATATTACTATTTGATTTGTTATTCAGTTATTTTTAAGCACATTTTGTACGATTTGTAATAAGAACAGATAAGGCAAGTAGCTGCTAGGCATACCCCTGTGCCATAAATACCGGAGATCACCAAATGTCACCAGCAAACTTCCTGGTGTTCCATTGATGGTCTATAGGAATGGATATACTTATATATATATATAAGTATCTGTGACACAGAGGACACCTCCTGGGGAGTAAAAAAGGCATTCTGGCATTCCTCTCCCCAGCACCACTGCTCTGGCTGTACTGCTGAGACACCAGCATGTTGGTGAGTTGGGCCCAGACACTGAAGAGTAAATCCAGTACAAGCCAGGGATCTTTACCTGTCTGGCGTGAGCAGCCCTGTAGCACACAGGGTTATTCATCTCTTCCCTGGGCCATCTCTCCTGTGGGCTGACACTGATCGAGTTCTGGCTGAGGGTTCAGACAACATCACTGCAAACTCAAATATCTGCATTTGGTACTGAAATCAAGGCATTCACACTCAAAAGAACCTGGAACAAACTAGACAGAAATCTGGTTGGAATTGGATGATCTTTAAGGTCCCTTCCAAACCATTCTATGATTCCATGACTGAAGATCAAGGAAATTATTATTAGTTTACTGTAATCACTCATATTTAATGGTTCTGTAAAAGGTACCAACAGAATTGGGGTTTGACTCTAGATAGTGTTTTGTGCCTAATCCTTCTGTGCACTTTCCACTGTGAGCCATCCCACATAAATATTTTTATTAAGCTATCCAAATTTAAAATCAAGACCTTCAAAATAAAATAGTTACTGACCTTTCAGCTCATTTATAATTAAAATCTGTTCTAATGTTGTTCATATAAATAATAGATAGCATTTTCACAGATCAATGCCTTCTCTTGCTTTGTAAGAAACATTTTGAAGTAAAATTACTGTGCCTTTAAGTTTAATAGGGAAATCTGATGTGTTAGCAACTATGGGCTGATCTCTGTACATTTTTCAATTGTAAATTGCACTTTAAAAATACAAACAATTATTAATATTGATTTGGACTAAAATAATATTGAATTTCAATATATTTTTGGCTCTTTTATGAATTACCCTGCACAGTCAGTGTGATTATGATGAAAGAGTATTTGCACGCTCAATTTCTTTTCAGCGAGAAATCTTGAAGAGTGCTAGTTGTGTTCAGGCTGATAATGATAAACACATGCATTCAAGGAAAATCAGACTACCTTAAAAATCTCAACCAAAGCATAATAAATTAATATTTCATCCTATATATGCAGTTCTTATATCAAGCTAGCTGAACTTTCATTATTAACAAATACTGAGCATTTAGTTAGAATGCAGCTCACCGCCTGAGCTCTGTTTTGGTTGTGCATCGCATGCAATTAGAAAATGATGTCAATCCATCACTGCAATTTCCTGCGACTAAGCAAAGAGATGAATATATTCATGTCCTAGGATGCTGTAAGACACCAATATATTTAAGTGCTATTAAACCCATGTTTCTAGGATGTGGTTGGAATGAACATTTCATAGCTCTGGTGACAGAGGGATTTGAGCTACTCTTCTGATCTCAGCTCTAATTTCAAGGGCCATTTGTTAATTGCCTCCTCAGGTACCCCAGCACCTCTGCGGAGGCCTCACCTGCGGGACAGCCCTTCGCCATGGCTGTGGCCATCAGGGTCACTCAGCCACATGTCCTCGTTACACACACGGCAGTGGTGGCAGGGGGGTCTCCCGAGAGCCTGGAATGCGTGGGCAGAATCATCTCAAAACCAGAAACTCTGTTCCCCAGGGAACACAGGTGTATTGAACCAGGACAAAATGTCAAGGTGACATTTTTGTAGAAATGGATTTTCAGAAAAATTTAATTTCTTGGGCCCTGAAGTAGTGTTTTCATTGCGTGTGGCTGCTAACCACTTGGAGAGCTGTGCAGCAAGCCTGGGAACCTGCAAAGGTTCACCAGGAATGTGGAGGGCTCCAATCCTCCCCACTTCATCCTGCTCCTCTCACTTTGCAGCTGGCACATGCCAGGAGGACAGAGAGCTGGGGACTGTTAACCTCCAGCAGGCTGCCTGGGAAGCAGCTGTTAAACTCACTTTTTGCTGAAAGTGGAACTGGGGAGCGTGTAGCAGGCAGCAGCTGGGCCAGCCTTTGTTTTGATTCTCCCAGGGAAAAACGTATTTCTAAAAATTTTCTTTTTCCACATAGAAAACATTGGTTGTGCGAAAAGGGCATTTTCTTACTGAAAAACCTTCTGCTGGAGAATTCCCCAACCACCTCTTTTTCTGGAACTTACTCCCACAGACTGAAAATAACCCAAACTTGGTACCTTTCCAGTCATGTTACAAAAGCTAATGTTTTGCTAGAGTCCCTGGAGACAGAGTTGTGCTACTTATATTAGGAAAGGGGTAGTAGCCAGCTAGCAAGTGCCTTCAGGACTGGTTTGAATGCTGCTGGCCCTTAATTCAATCACAGGTAATGAATGATTAATAATAAGGCACTTAACCTTAAACAGTGTTGTAATTACTTTGATTACGGAATAAAAACCAGAAAGCATTTATGACATTTACTATTTTCAAACCTCATTATTTTGGAGAGTGTCATTCAAGAATTTTGAACACTTGAAATCAGTAAAGCAGAAAAATGAAATGCCACATGATTTTTCTTTACCTGACTCAGGTGATCTCTAGTGTGATTTCTCCCTTCTATGCGTAGAGCAGTAGGTAGGTGACAGCAAGTGCCCTTGAGTCCCTTCATTTCACAGGTAATCTTGTTTCAACATTTTATGCTCAGATGGCCACAAAAGTATAGTCACCTCTCTGTTATTTTATATTGTGTTTTATATAGTGTTGTGGTTCTGACTAGAGCAAGTCAATTTTCTGGGCCAAAATGGCTTTTTAACAAAATGATACCTCTTTGAAAATGTATTCTTTGGTCATAATTTTGTGATGTAAAGGATGCTTTCCTTGACAAAGATAAATTCTGTGTCCTATATTGCCAAAACTAATATTGTGAGTATTACTCACAATTACAATGTGAGTATTACTCACAATTACAACTACTCACTCATTATAATTTCATAATACATACATGTTGCATGGCAAATACATTGATACAAAACACTCTTAAGGGCACCAAAATGTATTGATACAAGACACTCTTAAGGGCTCCAGCCTCCAGGGAAAAACTGGAGCTACACTAAATGCACACCACAAAACCTCTGAGCAGAAAGAAGTCTGGTTTTTAAGAAAGAAGAGTATCCTTCCTGTTTAATTCCCCTTAAGTTGATCCAGATCCTGCCCAGTCACTCCATACCTTTTAGCTAGACTAAGTTAAGATACACAACAGATTTCTCACCTACTAATCTCAACATGAGCGGCCAACAGAGCCAATTCTGCACTGCCTGACAACAACTCACCAGGTGTGGTTTAAAGAGGAGCGAGCATGTTGGCTCTTGGGTGGTGGGCTCTGCCCGCACTAGAGGGATGGGCTGCTGAAAACAACTCAGCTGAGCTTTACTGGAGTGTATTTCTCAAGGAAGTCCTGTCACTGTCCTGGCTTTGCTCAAGTTCACTGAAAGCAACTCCTGTCTCCTTAGCAACTTTCTTTTCAGACCAATGCCTCTACTCATCCTGGCAAGATGAAAATACCCAGAACCTGACATCTATACCTTTTATGTTCTGCTACCTCATCAGATGACACTTTATGGTTATGTGACTCCGATAGAGGAAAAACAGTGTAGGATTTGAGGAAAATACACTTTTGTAAAGTCAAGTCAGGCTGCACAATATTTCTACCCCACTTGCAATTAGCAGTGTGTGGGCTGATCACTAGCACTAAGCTGTGGTTAGAACGAAAACTTCACTGTGCTGCTCTGGGCGTCGCATCTTGCCGTAAAAGTTTAATTTAACAAACTGCAGAAGCTGGCAGAGGAACTGCTGTGGTTCCAGACAGCAATGTTGCAGCTCTGCAGCCCTCTTCAGGGCTAACAGTGACTAGAGTTCATGTACGTGCACCACAGGGAAAATGAGAGCTTTGCCCAAATACTGTCTTGCTCTGTGTGCCTAAGAGTGGCTGGATCAGTGTTAGATCCCCGAAATACTCAGGTGTAACAGGGGTGTTAAGTGCACTATTTTAGATTTTATTCTGGCTTTTCCCAGCTTCCAGACCGTTACTTTCTCTTCCATATCATTAATATATTTTATTGATGTTTTTGATTGTTCCCACAGGTGAATTTTGCACCCTTTTAAAGTAGCATCATGACTGTATTCTTGCTAAATGTTGACTGCAAAACAAGCAGGACCTGAGACCTCTTCAAACCCTTAGTTCTGGTTTAAACAGACTCCCAGCACACACTGTGTGACAAAAACACTTCAGAGCCTCTTTCCCATGTAACTAAACGGTAACTACAAAATCATAATTGTGTGTAAAATATTGGAGATCAGTAAAACAGAGGGAATTGAGAGCACTGAGAATAACATAAGCAAACTGTGCATCTTATGGCTAACGGTTGTGATGTATTTGTGTTTCAAGGACCTGCTCAGACATAAAAAGAGCTATTTTGGTTAGAACCATTAGTGCTACCTTCTTTGTCACTTCCATTTATCTTTTATCCATCTTGCCCCATCCTTTTTTTCCTATTCTGTATATTGAGCAATTGTTCAGGTGTTTAATGTCAAAGCCATTACAGGGATAACACAGGGGACATGGGAGACAATGCAAACAGCAAGTGCAGGCAGTGAGCAGAGGCTGTGTGGTGGAGGAATTCTCAAGCTGAGTGTGTACATAGGCTATAGCTAAACTGTTCTGAAAATTATCTAAAAGAAGCAGCCTTATTGCCATAGACTTATTTATCTGTAGAGGTATGCTGGCCCTCTTAAAATTTAGGAATCTATTGCTCAGGAAAATAAACAACCCCCAAAATGAAGACCTATCTGATGTGTTGAAAGGGTTGAGCCATGTCAGCAGCATCACCCGACCCTCCCTCCTGCAGCTCTTCCCAGTTTAGCTGCAGGAAAACATAAAGCTGGGCAATCAGATCCCTTAATGTTAAATGTGGTTTGTATTACACACTCACATGACTGCTCACCACTGACTAAACCAGTCAGTCCTAATGATCAACACTGTCTCTTCCCCTCACACTTAAAACAACTGTGGAACTCAAACAACCTTATCAGAGAACACACAAGATTGCAAATGAGATGCTGAAGCACAGGGTAGCACAGAGTGCAACTGAAGCATGGTCCTCTCTGAACTGGGTCCTGGTTGTTCAGCTGAGGTGCCTGGGAACAACTGTAGGCTGCACCTGGCAGAATGAGAGCAAAAGGACCGGCAACTGTTTTCCTCCTACCTTGTGCTCCTGCCTGTGGATTTGCTGCCCTTCAAAATGTTATGACTAATGCATAAAGCATTGCTCCTCTCCAGACACTCAACTTTTCGCTAGCTCAAGACTTAAAAAAAAGCGCCATGAATCTGTCTTTCGCTGTAGGTCTCCAGGCATGTAACCTTTACTGTATATGCCATGCTGGCATTCGCTCTCTCGCCTGCGCTGTTTATCAGCCTCGCTTACTTGCTGGGAGTATTGCAGTCTAGCAATCTCTGAGAACTTTCTGCGTTTACTCTTTGCCATCCTCCCTCATAACTACAGAATTAAATGGGAAAAGGATCTCTTGGAGAAAAAGTCCAAAAAAGCCTAGACAATATTTTGTGCTGAATTTCTCTCCTTGGACCTTTATATATCATTGGTGTATCTTGCAAGACACCTCTGGGATTCTGAAACTAATTTTCCATCATCATCAGCAAGAAACATATCCTTGTGCTTCTTTTCATTAATGTCTAATACAAGACTGAGAAGAAGTGCTGAATATGTACACTCCTTTTAACTTGATGATGCCATATGCAAATAATTAAACAAGGCACAGAAGCAATGGTTAAAAATACTACAAAACTTCCTCATTAAACTAAGCAATTATCTGCCAGAAGAGAGACATCTGAACCCTCTCCCTCCACACCCACGATAAAATCTCCACATCTTGCAGCTGTTGAATTTTTGCCCAAGAGGAGAAAAAAATCACATTTAATTACCATCCAGGGTGAGGATAACATGGTGGGTGCATAGACAGTGACATTCAGTTGTATCTGTCAGTGCGGTGGCTGTGACTTTGCATGTGATCCGTCCGGATATCGCATGCAAGGGCACAGATCTATGAAAAATCAGTGGAAACATTAACTGAGTTCCAGCTATGTCATGTGCTACTGTGCAAAAGAAATTATTCCTGAAACTCTAGGGCTGTGATTTGCTGCTTGGTCGTGGTTTAACAAGAAGTTAATACTTGGAGCCATCTCATCCTGCGTGCTGCATTACATTGGCATAATATCTTCGAGCTGTCTTCTCACTACACTTTGGGTAGTGAAGTGAACTGAGGAAACTGATTCAGCCAAGGAACAGTGCATCAAAACAGAATGGCACCGAAAGAAAGTCATATTCATGGAGATAAATATACTTTCAAAGCACTAAACCAGATTAAATGCCTACAAATACATAAACTGTACTGTTCTTGCAGTACAGTTTATCTATTTAATCACCTGCACTGTTCCTGTCACTGTCACAGCTGAGATTTTCACAATCTGTAGTTGTGGAAACAACGTTGTTGCTTGCATTTTACAAAGGTAAAGCTGTGGCAGAGGAAACTGAAGAACTTGCCTATAGAAGTGGGAAATTTGGGGACAAAAAGAGGACAAGTTTGGACCTTCCACAGTTCAGGTTCATCCTCCTTTTCCTTAGGTACTGGAGAATAGTGAAAAAAGTGGAATGTTTATTTTTGTATAAGAAAAAAATTGAATATGCAAATTGGAAAATGGGAGTAGATTTTTTTAAACTTACAACCAGAAGGTGTTTAAATCTGCCAAGAACTTCAGTCAAGCAACTGTTTTGTGCTATCTGGGATGTAGGTTAGTGGTTTCAGCAAATAGACAGATAATTAACTGAAACTCCTTTTGTTCTAGCCGACAACATAAAAGGAATGAGAGAAAGGAAAAAAAAATCATGGGGGAGTTCTGTGGCATCTTACAAGGTTTCCAGTGCAATATACACAGAATTACATTGATGAGCTTTTCTAGTGCTAATGAAGGGATGCCAGACTGACAACACCAAAATGTGATGGTTTTGCTGAAAAGGAACAATATGAGAAGGAGCAGCAAAAATTCCCTTTTCCAGAAACCAGTGAATGGTTGTGAAGGGAAGGCCACAGACACTGAGTCCCTCTTCCCCTTTCAGCAGTGGCATGGCCTGCTGCACTGGGACCCTGAGGTGGCCAAGGCAGCGGCTTCTCAGGGGTTACCAAGGCTATGACATAGAAAAGCAGTTTGTCTGTAGGGAAGGGAATCCAGGCTGGATAAGTGCAATATATAGCACTGTATTATCATTACACATTATGCGCAATATACGACACATAATAATTATATATGACACCCAATATATAGCAAGAATATCACTGACATCCCTCTGGAATGTCCCTGCAGGTGTAAATGTGTAGGGAGGGTCTCTGGTCAGTGAGGACTATGAGGTGAAGTGAATTACCAGCCCGCAAACTCCTCTCTTCCTCACTCCCTCCAACAGCTGGGAATGGACTACTAAAACACAGTATTAATTTATTGCAATAGGGAAGCTTGTGGTCAGCAAGATGTGAATTAACGAGGAATCTCCCAGAAAGTAAGAAGTATCTTAACCCAGCTTCTCCTGTGATCACATTGCATTGTATTATGTTATTAGTAAAATTATTATTGTCCTTACTGTAATGGCAAATCCAAAACACATTTACTTAACAAGAAGTTTTATAACAGAAGCAGCAGTGGTCTGTGAGCAGAAGGTCGGTCTGTGAGACACCCAGCAACTCTTTTAGGTGAGATCCTGAGAGGTGTTTTATGTTTAGGAAGCTTAGCACTGCAGGATAGAGATGGTGCTGAAACTTCCAGAGAGGGCTGGGAGGTGGATATAAGGTGTGTTTAACAGGTAGCAGCAAAAATACAAAACCACCACTGGCAAAGGAACTTGCTGAGTTATCTTGCCACAGCCTTGTTTGCCAATTAAGTTGTCTGTAAACCCTGCTATCGTTAAAATTCTTCACTGTGATAACAGCACTTTCCTCAGAACATTTTGTTGAAGTTTGCAAATGGAATTATCTGCTATGACTGCTCTTTTGAGCAGTGTAAATCTTCAACAACAATCCTAAATAAACCTGTGATATACAGTGCATGGAACACCCATGTTTATAAATACCTCTTCAGAGGAGTGCTAGAGACAAGAATAATAAATTACAAGCAAGAGAATGGCAATTTAAAACACACTCTAACCCTGTTTGCTCCTTGGCACTGCTCTACATTGACTTAGCTCCAGCCCCTGGAAAGGCAAAAGTCACAGCTTTTATTTACATAACTCAGAGTTTCTAAATAAGAAACAATAAAGAAGTGAAGCTTTGCAGGAAAAACACTCATGAAGTATGAACAAGAAATACTACTTTAGCCTCTGTGGCCAGAAAGATACCAGCATTCGGAATAATGTGCCATATTAACAGAGATACAAACATTATGACCTGACTGTAGTACAAATACCAGGCTCCCTGCTGGGGAAATCGTATCTCTTTTCAGGTGAGGGACACCAAATTACTCTCTAGTGTCTTGTGAAGAGCTCAGTGCTCAGCACCTCACCATGCCCAGGACGGCTGCCTTTCTGCTTTAGGCTATGACTGCTCCTCAGAGATCTGAAATGACTTCCCCGAATTTGGGTGTAATCCCAGGCATGAAGTACTTCTTAATCTAATCCTAAACCACTACTGCATGCAAATGTCCAGAGCTGAACTCAGTGCGTGGAAAGCAAAGAAAATGTTTAGCAATGGCCCTTTAAGCACTCTCTGTCTTAGACTTTACAGCCTGGCCTCAGCTCAGTGAAATCTGGGCTGTTTAGAAAGGACCAGAAAGCTTTGCCATGTCCCACTGCTATAACTCAGAAGACTCCGCTTCATCTTGCAGCATGTACAGGAACTGGGAATTAGTGTTCCTCTTCCATTTCACCCCAGCCAGCTCTTCTCATTCTAATGCTGCTCATTCTGGTGAGTTTTAGGATGAAACAATTTGGGCAAGCAAAAGAACCTATAAAGATGGTCTGGGATGATGGTCCAGGTGTCTTATTATAAAGCAGGTGACAAAAATAATAGATCTTATCCAGAAGGAAAAGTTGCATTGTACTGTCTAAAGGAGATTCATAACTATAACTCAGTAGAGAGGCTGTGATGCTGCTACACTGAGTTAGCCAGTATAACTTGCTGTGCTCTGCCATTGTACCTTTAAATAGGTGCAGAGTAGGTATGATCAATCCAGTCGTGTGCCATAGAGCTCGTATCATTTTCTACCTGTCTGGGAGATGACTTTTGTCACCCTGGTGATATAACTCCTACGCAGCTGCTGTGCCTGCTAGATATGCTGCTGGTAAGGGAAAACACACATATCTTTAGGCATTGGCCATGATGAAGGATGATTGGGATGAAATACAGAATTCTTTTTCAGGATCTCCTTCTACTTGCAGCAAATAAGCATTACCTACGGATGTTTTAATTTTTCACACTACACTGCTGTCCCATGTGGCTCAGGCTTTGTAACTACTGTCAACTCAAATGTCAGGTGATATTTATTACACCAGAACCAGAGCAAGGAATTTCTAAAGACCTTAAGGAAAGCATATGTAGTTTCTCATGCTCAAGAGAAATTCTGGAATAATTCCAAGTGAGGAAAGAAGATGGGATAAATTTTTTTAACTTTCAATGAGCCATATCCGCACACACACATTTCCTGTGCTAGAAGGACTTCTGAAGCTGATGGGATGCAACCAACCCCCACATTCCCAGAGATGCAGCAGAACTCTGACTCTCTTTTGCAATTCAGGGCTATGGTAATAATACTTGTATTGTACACTCAGTTAAATTGCCCTTGCCAGAGGCAGTGCTCTGGCCTGCTCCGATGGGCACCAGGAAAATGCCACCTGTGAGAGAGCAGGTGAAACACATTCAGGTCCACTGCTTCCTTACAAGCAGCTGGCACGTATTGCTCTTACCAGGAGCATTCAAAGCCCTTGCAAGGGGTGGGGTGAAGGGATCCCTTGTCTTTGCTGCAGCCCCTGTTTCTCGCTGCCCTCGGTTCCCTGCAGAGGCTTCAGGCAGAGGCAGAGCTGGGGCTGCCGAGGGCNTGGGGAGGCGGGCCGGGGGCCCTGCCCTGGGGAGGCGGGCCGGGGGCCGTGGGGAGGCGGGCCGGGGGCCCTGCCCTGGGGAGGCGGGCCGGGCTACGGGCTCGGAGAGCTTGGGGCAGGAGGGTCACGGAGAACAGGCAGCTGGAGACCCTGATAACAGCAAAAGCATGAAAGTGGAAGGCTGAGATTGCAAAAAGGAAACTGAACCCCAGGTATGGGAATAGTGCCTGGACAGTAAAGCTAGTGAGGGAAGAAACAAAGACTAGGGGGACCCCCAAAATAGAAGAGACTCCAGTGGTATGAAGACAAGGGGAGAGAAAGCTGTGGATATTGTATCCCGACTGTGTCCCACCCAGACAAATCCCATTCTACCTCCTTTTTTCTCTCTCTCGTGCGTAGAGTGATACGGCACCCTCAGCTCCCTGCTGGTGCAGTCCTGAGGGCGGTGCAGTGCCAGGCTATGGCCGGGCAGTGCCTCGAGGGCGGGCGCTCCCGGGGTGGATGGTGAGCTCTGCTGACTGCCAGCTACGTTTCTGAAAACATTTTGGAGTCTCTTGGACTGAAATGTGCAACACTGTATTATTCTCTGCATGAAGGACATACCCAAGCAGGAGTCAAGAGCATAGCCCCAACACAACTGCCTCTTGTGTGGGAGGCTTTCGGATCCTTCCCAGCGTTTATAAAGCATGTGTAAATTAATGAATGCATTCATTACTAATAACGACACAAACGTATGAAAAACTTTTAAATAAATACTTGAACAAGTACTAATCCTACTACCAGAATGAAGTCTAAGGTTCTCAGCAGCCAAGTGCAGTAGAAAATTGTGGCTGAAAGGAACAGATGTTTAAAATGAGTGCTTTCGGTGTGCTGAATTAAAATATAATTCAAACACAAATAGAAGACATATAGACTGGCTTTCAGCAACACAACCCCCTGAAACACCTATACAAGTAACCTTGTTTTGGATCAGCAAGGCTTTTTCTATTTATTAAATCAATAAGTGTAAAGCCCATAGACCATTTTAGTTATCAACCTTTTCCAAATGAATATCCCAAGCATTTCTAATCACAACCAACTGAATTCCATTATTTTGACCTCCTTCTTCTTTGACTGGATCAATAATGTCTGATGTAATAATTTATCAAAATATACTGGGAAACTTATTGATTCTTCTTGTACACATTAGCTGGGAGAAAAATACATCAGGCTCTCACTTTAGTCTAAATGGCTTCTGAGATTTAAATTAAACTGCATTTGGTATTTGTATGAAGGGTATTAGCACTGTATGTAAAACAAATCACTGAAGCTGAAATGGATGTTTTACTTGTCCCAGTTCTCCTGACGCTTTTATGGCACCCATCACTGCAGTGTGTTTTTCATACCCTAATTGCTTTGTGAGATCTCTCGCTCTGCCTCTGCCTCCCACCCCTGTGCACTGGCGCAGCATTCAGCAATGCCGTCTGACACTCCTCATCCTGCCTCTTGGGGAGGCTCAACTCGAGGCCAACTGGAGATTTTATTTAGTTGAGAGATGTACTGTAGAAGTAGAAATCTTTCATGTAAATCCTGGGTGTTCACAAAAGGATCAAAAGCTTATGTGTATTCGATGGTATGGGGCAGAATTAATATTTAGCCATGCTATGTTTTTAGGTGTGGGGTTTATTAGTGAAAGTAGTATTTGAAAGAAGACAGTGAAGAAAAGCTGTATGTTACAATATCCTGCATTTCCTAACAGTACTGTGCCCGAGAACTATCAATTGCAATTCATTTACAAATATCAAACTTGTGGAAATCTATCCAATATTATTTCTTAATAGCTCTGTACTAATACCTTTTGGGGGGGGGGAGGGATGTGAAGATGAAAATACTAAAACAATGTGCTGAGTCATTATGTAGAACGAACCACCCCTTCCCCCCACAGCTGTAATCTGTCACCGTATCACTTACCTATTGCATGTGTTGTAATAGCCTACCGTAGTTTCTTTTTCACCTTTTATTTCAGATGAAGAGACTTAAAAATTGCAAATTTTTCTCCCCTTAGATGCAAGAGCATAAATCACGAGTAATACTGAGCTCTCTGCCTCATATTGATTCTTTCGTGAACTAAGCCAGATGGGTTCAGATATGAGCATGATCTAATATTCCCCTTAGCTTGATTTATAGATTTCTTTGTGCATTACCTGACCATAAATGAGTCTTGCATTATTTCTTGTGTGCCTGTCAAATTAAAGAAAAATATTCCCATTGACCTTTCAACCTGGGAGAAAAAAACGAGTCAGAGACATTTTACTGCATGTGTTACAGGGATCTTGGTGCTTATATGCCAATTAAGAGTGTGTGATTATGAAAGAGGTCTAGCCATTTTGTTGTGTGTAATGATTTCATTTTCCTGTAAAGCACGCAGTGGATGTACTGACAGTAGCATAAGCTGCATTGCAAATAACCCTAGAAGAGAGAAGAAGAGGAGAACAATTTGGCACAATTCATTCCTTAATTTACAGAAATAAGCACTGATTGCAAGAACTGAAATGTTTTTCTGGAAGAAAATAATGTTCTTTAAAACGTAGGCCCAGCAAGCAAAATTGCTGAGACACTGCCACAGACACGTTAATGCCATTGAAGGGAACAAGCATCAGGGGCGTCTGCTGACCCCAGAGACCTCTTCTGGGAACAAAATGAGTTTAATACGTATGAAAAATAATGAGCAATGTATCACGAGCCTATCATTAGGATACAACCTTGGGCTCTGGACTCGCAACCAACTTGAATGGGAGACACTGAGCTTCATCTGAGCAAAGAGCTCCTGCTTGACCTGAAGGGACTGACCTCAATGACCCATCACCTCCTCCCACAATTTTCAAGCATGTTTCTACAGCCTAATAAACCTATTATCTCCTCTGTATTTATTTGCAAATAATGTTCTAATCTAGCAAATCTAGGCGTTAAAAAAAGAAAATATTTCCACCTTTGCCATTCTTCAGTTTTTTGACCAGATGAAGTATGGTAAACATGCTCTGAAACTGCTCAGATGACCAAATCCCCGTCGTGTTTCTATTTACGTTGTATCTCTATTCTGTATCAGGAGATGACATTTTCAGTAAGAACAAAATTTTAGCTTCTGCCTTCTAAGAAAGAGCTTTTAAAATAAGTCTTTCTATGTTATGTGAGCATGCCACAAAACCTGGCTGGTAGCCCTGGCTCTGGAAACAGGCAGACCTGTTTGTGTTCTCAGCTCTCTTTTCCAGGTACCCCACCCCCGTGTGTCTGTGTCACCAGAAAAATCCTTTTTCCCCCCAATTTTTCTCCAGCTCAGGTATGTTTAGACTAGTCAACCTGCTCCTACGAATGAAAATAGAGGTTCAGGAATATTAATGTTCCTTTCCAAAGCCTTGTTAAGGTCACCGAAACGTTGACTACTCCATTTCCTAGACTATGGTCTTTATTTTATTCTTAAATGGTTCTGCTGTGGCAAGAAAGCTTTTCTTAACACATCCAATTGGCCAAACACTGAAGTGTTTTACATCTGCCCAGGGATGCACCTAAACAGTATATCTGTTCTGGGGGCCTGTATCCATGAGAGAAGGTCATAAGTATAGATTTTCTTTGGTTTGGATGCTTTACTTTAATTCCTGTGGCTGATCACATTTGTTTATTTTTATTACACTAAGCTTCCAGTCCCTGAGAATGGGATCTGTGGTGCTAAAGACACTTTTATTATATATGAGACTTCAAGTGATAGTCTTTGCCCTGAGGAGCTCACAATAAAAATAAGCAGGCAGATAGAGAGATAAAAGACATGATTCAGCATCAGATGTAATTTGCTGTATGAAGCTGATCCAATTGTATTTGAAGGATTTATTTTATAGATGAAGAAACTTAGGCATAATGAAATGAAATGACTTGCAGAAAATACCACAGAAGTCCATGGAAAAGTAAGAACTAAACTCTGATTGCCCCATAGCTCCCAGGACAGCCCTTCTCTCTGAAGTAGAGGGAACTATTCAAGCATTACGTGTGCACAACTACACATGCTGTATACCCCAGTTTGTAGAAATTTTACAGGCCTACGCAGTTCTGCCATGCAGCAGGTTTTCTCTGGTTTTTTAAATCTCTCTGCTGTGCATAAGCCTGGCACCATCTCTTCGTTGTGAGTAGTTCTTATTCAGAGATACTCTTGACATCTAGCACAAATGGTACTTTGAAGAGATGTTTACTGCATAAGGACACAGAAATGCACCTAAATTTCCTATTCTGGTCAGTATATTTGTATGAAAAATATTGTGGTGATAGATCAAAATTCAGTGATTGCTATTCCCCTTCACATGATGATTTATAATTATGGATTTACGTCTGACTAAAAGGCTGTTCAGACTGTCTGGCTTGCATGGTAATAACAACAGGCTCTCCTCAATATCCTTTTAGAACGGTAAAGCCCCTTCACTTTAAAGAATTCCATGAACACACAAAATGAGAGTTAAAAACCTCATGCAAAATATAAAAATAATAAAGCACAATCAGTGAAACCCTAAATCATTATGACAACTTTATCCAGTGTCAGTTACAGACACTCACTGACTTCAATGGAGTTTTAAGAGAAGCACTTCTATATCTGGTAAGCAAAACAAAACAAACAACGAACAAAAAAAATGAAAAAGGGAAAAGAGGTGGGGAAAGAATATTCAAGAATTTCTTAATAGAATTGAGGGGCTAATAGCAGAAGAAAACTATTGACCCTGTGATACTATGGAGTTTTATTTCACAGAAAAGAATAGGATGCTGTAGGCTCAAAACATCCTGTTCCCTTTAATAACGTTTCTCAGTCTGGGAAGTATAAACATCCACGAGTCACCTTCATGTCTATATACTATAAACATAATTATCTTTGTTTCCCTTTGTTGAACCCACTAAAGGATTTTTTTCTTCAGTTGCCTGGAAAAACAAATGTACAAGGCTGAGGGCTGGTGTCTTGCTGTTGGTATGACCTGGACTATGGCATTCTGGTTTAAAAAGCAAAACAACAGACTGACCTGTGAGACCTTTACTGTATAATGAATAGGATCTTAAAACCAGACTGCTTCATGGAGGAGTTTTCTGCTGGCATCAGGACTGCAAATTTCTTCCTGCCCTGAGGTTGGTAATGGCCAGGCTACGAATGTGTTTCAGGCTTCCAGGGAAGGGAAATGCTGTAATCCATGCAGTTCCGCAGAACTCTCCTCCCTACTTCAATATTTCTAGAGCTTTCTTAGAACAAAAGTCCTAAGAATTCATTCTAGAATGAAGTATGTCTCAGAAAGGCTGAAAACAAAGCCAAAATGTGCCTCAAGTTCCTGCTGATATGCAAGACCCGAGCCATCCACACCCAGAACCCTTGCCATCTGTGACACCCTGCGGGGGGAATATGCTGCGCTCTCCGGGTCATCTCTTCACAGCAGGGAAATACCCTTTTTTTTGCTGGACACACGCTGCCCTTATGAGGCAGTGAGGAGCTCACCTGAGCTGAGCTTTTTTGGAAGTATCCATCACTACAGTCCAAGCAATAAATCCTTCTCCTCATCCAGCAGTTTATTCTGTGATAGAAACATAGATAGTGACAGAGAAAAGCACTTGGATCATCTAGTTTATCCCTTGCTGGGAGAAAGATGGTTTCTTGCATTCATTGTCTTTGCAGACAATACCTCACCCAAAATTATCACCTGACCTAAAGTCTGACAGAGAAATGGAATATTACTAAGACAATCCCTGCTCAGGTGCCTGGGTTATTGTTTGTGTAGCAGCAGAGAATGAGTACAGCTTACAACATGAAAAGGGGGAAGAACTGTAAACCTTTCTGCTTCCCAGGGATACCAGTTCAGGGGAGATGCTGAGGGAAGGAGAAAACAGAGCATTATGTGTCTGTGAGCAGAACTGTCCTGAGGGGGTACTAATCTGTGAGAATTGTTGGAAATCACTAAAAAAGGAATAAATGTAGTAGTGGTATCTAGGGGGGTCCTAAAGGACACTCCTTCCCTAATCCACAGGATTCTCTGAGAAATGGCTGGGAGGCCTTCCCCATCTGTTTTCCCCATAGCACTCCCTATAAAGGGAAGGAGTCACAAATGTGTTGATGTCTTTTCTTCCTAAAATTATAAAGAGGATGATGCCTCCCAAGGTTCTGTACAACAGCTGGAAGCCACAGTTGCTCCTTAGGACCAGACCCACTAAAACATGATTTTATAATGTCAGTGGGTTTTTAGGGCTTCATGTGTGCTCTTATACCACGAGTTACAATTTCATTTCCAGAAGGTGTTTGCTTTCATAACATTCAAGGTGACTCTAGGACAAGACCTAGAGCAGTGAGAGGGAAAAGCAAGGCTTTGCCATACTTTGACTTATTCAAGGTCCAGCCCGTGGGAGACTCATCCTGTCTCTGCCACCAGGAATTGCTATAAACTGTTCCCATCCTCCCTGGTGTCCTTGAAAGGACACTTTAACAGCCAGACAGCCTTCTGTTCTCCATGAATCCCTTGGGGCATGGATGCCAGCTCCTCTTTCCGCTCGTCTGGCTTCTTCTCACTCTTATATTTGAGTCTCAGCTCTAGGTCTTGAATTTACACCTTCCTCTTGCACCTTTTTACCCCTTTGCCTCATGTCTACTTCCTCACCAGGGCCCCTGGACAGCTCAGATCCCTCTTTTCTTGCCTTAAGCAGGTGTGTGGGTTGCTGTCTTTGCCAGATTTTATTTACTGTATTTTGCAGTCAGCGTGGGGGCTGGGGATATACTGGGAGCAATGTCAGAGACAGGAGGTCAGGAGAGGCAAAACCAGTTAATGGATTGGTGTCTTACCATGTACCATGTGCTCCTCAGGCTCTCCCTGCCCTCTTTCACCCTGCTTTGCCCTCCTGCTCCATCAGCAAAGAGCACAGCCTGTTCCCTGGGTTTTGGAGCAGGGCTCGGGCTGAGGGCCCAGACAGGCTAAGCCCCTCCTGTCATCTGCTGAAGGATGGCAAAGACCTTTGTGTTCCTATTGCATGAACAACTGAGTTGGCATGGCCAATCTTTTAAACAATCAACTACGAAAAAGATGATATTTTGGCCCAAACAAGGTGGAGATGGAGATGAGAGGCTCTTGTTCTTGGGGACAAACAGGAAATACAGCTTTCCAAATCAGTTAATTTTGCTTATGATTCACCACAGGATTTTACCTTCCCTTTTGGGATGTTGTCAGCACACATGGACAAAAGACATGGTATTTTGGTACGTTGTTGTATTTAGACCAGCCATAAAATAGTAGAATCCAAATCATACCCAACTATCATGCAATTATATGGCAAACTTGCATAGCAGGAGATCCTCTGTGCCATACTCAGCCCTTGACAGAGCTCTCACAAGTATTGTGAGTGATGAGCTCCTATTTAGGAACTGACAAATTTGTGTGGATCAATGATTATTAAAAAGAAAATGTCATGAAAGAGGACAGTTCGGTGCAGTATCATCCAGGAGCTGTCAATGTCTCTGCTGGGAAAATTAAAATAAAGTCGTCTAACAACACATATTTCAAACATTTTGAATTTAATAATTAACTAAAGGACAGACACAACAGCCCATTTCCAGAGTGCATTTCAGTGTCCATTAAAAACACTGATTGTCTAAAAGGCAATTACTTCATTGTAACTCTTGCTGAGGCTTGCTGGGATCTTTTGTTTATTAAGTGTTTTATGAACTATTCGTTGTTTTTTGGTTTGTTTTTTTTTAAATGAGGGTAGCAACTAATTAAACATGAGAAACATTACTCTGAACTTAAAAAATTCCAAATGTTTTGTTTTGACACTAATAAAAGTAATTTTAATTGGAAATTATTTTTAATTTTGAAGATTTCTGTTTCAGTGATAAAAATGAAACACTGAAGTTGTCTTTTGGACTACTGAAGCAATTCTTCCCCCTACTGATTTTGGTTCAACCACTGAAAAGAAAAATTATTCAGAGTCCAATTCTTCTGGCAGGAATGAGCTCTGCAGGTGTTACTTGCTCACTTGGTATTGTCCTATGAAGCTGTCGTGGCTCTGCTGACACAGAGTGAGGTGAAGTGCCAGTAAAATTGGCTGTATTGATACAAATAAATATTTATCGAGTTCAAAGATAGGAGATATTTGAGAAAGTTTGTCCTCTCCTTTATGTCAGTAGTCCTCATGTGCATTGCTATTAATAGTTATTGGAGGGGGTTTTTTTCAATAAGTCAGTGTAGAACTAAGAATTGGTTATTTTAAAAACAGTATTATTACAGGTATTCTTTTTCTCATGATTTTTCAGAACTGAGACCTAATTGCAAACACATTACAAGCCCAGGACAAGAAAAGCCAGTGGTTTCACAGAATAAAGGAGTTAGCAAAACAAGGGACTGGTACCGAGTGCTGAGGGAGTACAAGGAAGAAGCTGGAGAAGCACTGTTCGCTTGATAGATTGTTGTGTTTTACAAGGGACACCATCAGTGCCAGGCTGAATGAGGGAAGGGCACATGGGCAGGAATCTAATCCCGAGCATGTCCACAGAGCCGAACGTGCTACAGTGTAGGAGGCTGTTTCCACCTTTCAGATCTTTGACATTGTTAGAAATCTTAACACGGCCTCATTTTACAAATTTAGGTTCAAATTTCTCCCTTCTTCTCAGCCTCCCTATTGCTCTGGGGGAGCTGCAATTCTTTCACCATACAAAGATCTCACTCCCAGGCATGATCTCCTTTTCCATGGGATACAACCTTTTCCTGAGGCTTTTTGCATTTTACGTTTGTCAGGTGTAGATTTTTTATAAACTTTATAAACTTTAGGAAAAGCAACAAGGTAAAAGAGGCAGTGCTGTGTGGTGGAGGCTGATGCTGGTTGAGCCCTGGGGTCTGCCAGGGAGAGCTCAGGGCAGGGTGGACTGGGACTGGCAGCTCCTGTGGGAGGCTGAGCTAAGACAAGGGGAGATTCGTCAGTACAGCCAAATAGTAGTACCCAAGCTGGATAAAAAGCATCTAGATGGAGTATTTCTGCTTTCTCCAAACTGAATTTCCTTCTCAAGAATTTTGTATTTCATGATGAGTTTTAAAACTGAGATTTTTTTAAATCTTAAAAAACCCCCAAACTTAGAACTTCCCTTAGGACAGAAATTCATATTTTGGTGATAAATCAGAGGAAACTGTATTAACTGGAGAAACTGAATGTCTGGGGACAGGTAGCTGATAGTACTTTCCAAAATAACAGAGATCCTTACACCTGGCACAGGGATAACCCTGAGGACAGTCCTGCCTCCCATGTTACCTGTGCAGAAGCTGCATCGAACTCATGCAAAGCTTTTGCAGCAAACGAAAACTGATCTTAGGAGCCTTTACAACCAGTTGCCTGATGTAGTCTTACTGCTTTCTGTTGATACCTTGGCAGCAAAATGGAGAGCTATTTGGTATATTTTCATTTACAAAATTAAATTTGGAGAGAAGAGAGATAATTTCATAAAGTAAACCAATATAAACAAAAACAGCCCTTCCGGGTAAGAAAATACAGCTAACTGTGGGAAGTGCGTGTAAGTCAATACAAACAACAGCCATCAAAAACCACGATGCTGTGTATTTCTAGCAACCAAACTTCAAAAAGAAGATGAATACTTCAAAAGAAGATGAAGACAAATGAGGACAATGACATGTAGATTAGAGAACATAACATGTGGATAGGCTGAGAAAGCCAAATTCATCGAGCCCAGTGAAAGAGATGGCTCAGAGTGAACAGGACCACAGTATAATATCGAAGTAACAACAGAAACGAAGGAAGTTATTCCCAGTCTCAGAAATTGTAGGCCAGGGAGCAATGGCCTGAAGCTAAGAAGGGAAAAGTTTAGGTGACATAGAGGGGAAAAGAAGCCCCGAGAAAGAAAGTAACAGGGCAGTTGAATAGCCAAACAGGGAAAGTGCCCAGTGTGGCAAAACTGCCGGGCTTATGCAGCCAGTGAGATGGTGTATGGCTGGAAAAAGCAGAGAGGCTTTAATCAGACACGCAAGAGCCAGCTCTGATGGAACGAGTACTCCTCGGTCTCACAGGCCCTGCTCCAAGTAATGGCACACAGTGATACAAGGAACTACAGGGCAGAGCTGCTTTGAATTAGCCCAGCTGCTTCCTCTGATACTCTCTTACACATCTCCTTTATCCATCATGCACCCTCCCTTCCCATCCAAACGTGGATGAATTCCACATAGTCCCCTCTTACTGAGCTCAGCTTTCTGTCCCGCTGACAAGAGGTGTCAGGAGAACTGCTGAAAGAAGCAGTTGTTACTAAGGCAAGGCCAGCCAAGAGGGCTGCTGATATCATGGATTATAGAAGGAAGGCTCAAAGTCACTTAAGGATGAGGAGCTGGAGGTGTGCATGAATAATGCCAATGATCATACAAAAAATTCTGCAACACCGAAAAGTTGGAAGAAACCACTGCCTCTGCTCAGAGCACTGCAAAAGCCAACACTGACTAGTCTCTAGTGAAAGAATGAGCAGGACTTTGCGAAGAGAAGACTTTTCCTAGAGGAAATTATGAGCTCCGGTGGTGGGTCCCCTCCGCACAAATTCTCCCCGCTACTTCTTTGGCCTAGAAATGCATGGGAATGGGGTCAGCCAGGCTGGAGACAGGCTGATATTAATTGTCCAACATGTGAGAGAAAGGTATTTCTAACACATGCCTCATACTTCATAAGGTGTGCTAATAATAAACAACGGTGAGTTTATAGTCCAGAAGACACCCTGGAGATGGGATTTGGTTGCTCAGAGGAGCGTGGGAGGAAGCGGGAAGGCTCTTCCTACCCATGGGCATGAGGCTCCTGCGGTGAAATGATGCATCAATATCAGAGAGCTCACTGTTGGCTGGCTTCTAGTCAAACTCCTGGGCACACAGTAACCAGCACCCAGGGTGGTTTACAGCACAATTGGAGCAACTGCCAGAATAAATATTCAGTGTAGAGCACAGAAACTTCTTGCACAGAAGCCTGCCATAAACAGTCCCAGTTGTCCTTTCCCGTCGGGGCACCGCTGCAGAGGTCTCTGCACATACAGCACCACTGCCTCAGGACCTTTCCACACACCTCACCTCGGGGCACCTCCCACAAGTGGAATCATTTCATTGTAGTTGTGTCACAAGTGAAGCAAAAAAGCCAAACAAATCTCTGCTGAAGTTCTCTAGTTGAGGGCCACCATTTTTAGACTGGTCCAGGGAGCTGATGAATATTTTGCCAGTGGTATCTTGGTGATGAGCATCTAGCAAAGGGAGTTTCTTGGGTTTGCTGGTTTATTGTTTACAAAGAACTACTTAGCATAATGATTCTCTGATGTCTTCACAACAGGTAATAGAAGAAGCATTTCAAAAGAGATACAACTGGGATATAACTGGGTTACAGAGAAGGTTCATTTATGGTGAATACCAATCACTAAAAATGTCAGATGCAATACTTTGAAGACCAAATGAAAAAATGAAGAGTTGTTTTTCTTTGATTTCAAAGCTAAATCCATATCACTTGTTTTGCAGAAAATCCGTGGCAATCACTGGTGAAATAAAAAGTCTAAAAGATTTTAAAACAAATTTAAAATCATTATTTTAAAAGTCATCCTTTTTATTTTAAAATTATTCGCCATCCTAAGGAATCCAGATAGGTAAGTATAAACAAGTACTTTCAGAAGATATGTCCTTGAAAAAACTGGAAAGAATAAAGAAACAAAAGAACTGCACGGTCTGCTGTACCTTTCTCTAAATTGCTTTCCTTCACAAACTCTGCTAAAACAATTGCAGCTACGTCCATGAGCTCAAACTCTGGTGTTTCTGAATAGCTCTTTAACTGAAGGGAACTGCAGTAATTCTGAAGACATATCTCTGTTACAATCTATAATGAGTGTAATCTTCAAGGGGCAATAATTTCTCTCAATTACACAATTTTTCTATTAAAAGTGGCATGTGTTACAATCTGGGTTGTCAGCTCCTCTGGCCATGGACACACATTTCTCAGTAAAGCATCTTAGGCACCCCCTGTACGCTATCAGTAAGATCAGCAATAATGTTAAAACTTTTTTTAAATTTAATTGCATGTTAACATAATCTTCCAAGTTATTTTTTCAATACAAATACACAGGGCACAACAGCTGTTTGGAGATCTCCAATTAGAGCTGTTTTGTGGCTGTCTCCACAGAAAATGCCTTTGGCTAATATAATTTAAACCTCTTCTGTGAATGAATTTCATGCTTTGAAGCTAGCTAATAATTTCTGTCATTTAAGAGCAATATTCCATGATTTCCTCCTAATGGTAAAAAAGAGAAAATGAGCAGTCCCCTGCACTGCTGCTCCCACCTGCCCGTGTGCCAGAGCCCTGCCCTGGACTGCCCAGGAGCTGCCTTGCTGCTGCCATGCGCTGGCTGAGAGGGGGGTGAGGGCTGTGGGACGGTGCCTTTGCAAAAAGCACCGGAGCTGGGAGAACTTCCCCATGCAGTCCCAAGGTCACAGCCAGAACTGCGAAGGAGAACTATAAATTACAAAGTGCTGGACTGCAGCCAAGCCCATGGGAAGCTGCATTTAGCATATCATTCTCTAAGCAGCAGGATGAAACCTTAACTCCCTTTCAGACAGAATTTGAATGGAATTTGTTACACGAACACTCGATTGAAATATCACCGACTGACTTTCCGTGACAACTCAGAAATGGGTTGCAATCACGGGGGGATCCTCTTCAAACCAGCCCAAAATGATGATGAGGATGATAGAGCCCTATTCAAATATTTATGAAAACCAGATGAATTTCTGTGCTAGCAGCATGCTGCTACTATAACAGAGACCTCAGATAATCTCCTGACATTACCCTGAGCTGAGGTTTCTCCCAGTGTAAACTAAAGGTAGAATAACAAGCTGATTCTAGTATTTTGAAGTTAAAGTGCTGCAACAGAGGTTAATAATAATGTATTAGAAGAACACAGTGCAGGTAAGTGTGATGATTTGTTATTTATAGATAGTATATACAGGCTGCCATCAGTGCTGTAGCCCTCCTGTGTAAGGTACAGAATAGAAGAGCTTTACATGAGCTATAGACTTGCACATGTAACCTGCATCTACAACATCTAATGCTGTGGGGAGACACTGAGACCTCCTGAAGTGGCAGCATACACAGAACAATATGAGCAGTGCTATTCCAAAGCATTAAACAATTACAGTGTTATGAGACAAGGATGAATTAATTAATTCAAGGATTCAAAAGTAAGATTTTAAATGCTGAAAACAAAATAAGAGAAATTGTTACGTAAATTTTCTGTATCATAAAACCTCTGCACCTTGCTGTCACGCCGATAACTCCAAGACTGGTATTTACAGATGTAAGATAATACTACTGCCAGTCTCAGTGGGAAGAGGGGCATCTCAAAAGGAAATCCCCTGCCCCTAGTCTACAAAGAAATACTGGCATTAAGTGCTGAAACAGCTGCCATCCTTCATCTTGGCACTAAGTTAGGTGATGGAAAGCAGTGAAGAGATGCTGGAGAGTTTGGGGAGCACTGCGTGAAGGCAGACGGGTCAGTAATTTATTGGACAGCAGCTTCCTTGGGTGGATCACACAGCCATAACGAACCAGCAGATGTGAACTATTTGCTAGGAAGTTATAAGTGACTTGTTAAAACGTTGTCACAGGGCTTTGGTATTATTCAAAGAAACACTAACAATGTGATCTGAATAGTGGTTGAGAAGAAAAGCCAGAAAAGTAATAAATTAGCTTCTGTAGTTGGAGAGGGAGGTTTTTGGATGCGAGTGTGATAAAGAATACTTTCGGGGAAAGATGGAAAAAAGCATGTAAGTATTCGTAAAATATCACAGAGATGGCAGGGAAGAACTGGTGGATGTGAAAATCTGTGTTGGATGGAGTAAGTTCTGGACTGGGGAACGGAAGGATGAAATAATCGTTGGTCATGCTGTGCCTTACACCCAGTGCTGTGATAACCCCCAGACAAAGAGGTTTTGATCACTGCAGATTAGGACGAGATTCTCTCTTCTGTTACTTGAGAAACCAGGCAAATACATTTCTGCTACAGAAAGCGGCTGCGTTCTGTCCGCTCGCCCTTCTCTGAGCCTTTGGCATCTGCTCAGATGAAGAAAATAACTCCTCTTCTGAACTGCAACACAAAGGGGAGATTCATGGCATCATCCTGTCTATGTGCCTGCAGACTCACATGCTTTACTGACCAGGATGCTACTTGTATCATTTCTTTCTTTATTTCCCAGATCTTTTCACAAATGGATTTTGTGATTCCTGAGAAATGAGAAGTCTAAAGGTTCACAAAACAACGATCTGTCTGCTTTTTGCCAATGAAAGAGCAACTTAGCTTTTACCCTTTCTTATGCACTAGTCTAACTTCTGATGCACTCTTTAGATTTCTGAACTTATTTTACTAATTCAGCTCATACTGATTTATATGCTTTAAGCAGATCAAGCAGCTCATGCAAAAAAACCCTGTTAAAGTATATTAAATAATTATTTATGTAACATCTTCCATTAAAAAACTTTAAAGCAACACAAAATTTAATTGATCTTCTTTGAGCTATGTAGTATCCCCATTTCAGGACATAAAAATGAAGGCATATTAAATCATACATTCAAACATAGGTGCCTGAAGTCAGTCATCTAAATATACATGTCACCAGCTAACTACTGCTGTGATTCTCTGAACTCAGAAGGGGACTGGGTCTGTATTTGAGGACCACACTGAACAGAAGGAGAAACCAACCTGTCTCAAACTGTTTCTGTGCAGGCATTAAAGGAACCCAGAATTAAAGACCAGGATCTCTTGCAGCTTTGGCTAAATTAGCAACTGTTAAAAAATAAAGCAACTTTTATTTAGCTCCTAGCTGAAAGTGTATGTCAGATCATAGACACTCAAGTTCAAAAAGCACTCAGAAAGTTCATGCTACTGATCTGGCCACCTTTCCCAAGGTGAGAAATTAGTGCTCTCTTGAGGATTGCCATTTACTGAACATTTCCTGACTTTCACGAGGTTGGCTGCTGTATGAATTGCGGTTGGCAGATCAGGCTCCAGCAGATTTTAACGCAGCTGTGCTTCTCCTTGGCAGCACTGCAGGCAGCATCAGTCCCCTCCTGCCTCCTGCCTTCATCCCAGGCACAGACACCAGCCCTCTCTCCCAGGACACTGACCTGCACTTTCAAGAGAGGGAGGCTTCATTCTGATGAAGACTGGAAGACCATTTATGGGTGCTCTGATGCACATTTCAAATTAGGTGTTTTAAGGGTGGTGAAATAATTGCCAGGTTTGCATATTTAATGGACCTTGAGCTATAAGCATTCCCCAAAAATGCCTAGTTAATACTGGTTTGACAGTGAATTGGCACAGTGCTGAGCTCCAATACATCAAATTAGCATTGATTTGCAAAATGTTACTGAAAGATTTCTTAAAACCTGACAGGTTCCAAAATCAGTTTAGAAGAGGGTCTCTCCCCCTGACTGCCTTTTAAAAAGTCTTTTCTAGTTCCTTCCCAGGACTCCATGGGCATTCCTTTCAAAATGCTTTAGAAATGATAATTTTTTCAAACTTTGCATTTGCATCCTCATTCAAGAGTGATCAATTCCTCTTGGGGTCTTTCTTCACAGTACAGTTGAAAATCCTCTTGTGCTGGGTCAGGAGCGGAGCTGTGGCAGTGCAGTGTCCAGTCGAGGTGCAGCTGGACTCTGCACAGAGGATGAGTGTTTGATAATCTGGGATGCAGGAGCTCCGCTACCTCCAGCGGATGGCTAATGAATTCCAGGTGGGATTACTGCCCCATTACATTCCTCTATGGCTTCAATCCTGGCAACTGCAGCAGCTTCCCCTCTCCCTGCAAAATGTTAAGACAGCTGTGCTCAGCAGACCCGATGGTGCTGGAACAGCCTCAGTAAACAGAGGAAAGCTGCCAGCCTCTGCTCTCTGAAGGGTTCGTGGCTCTACCTGCCAGCGCTGGGCTTTGTTAACCTCTCCGGCACGGCCTCCACTGCCCGAGCCTGCCCACAGCCCGCCACCAACGGGAAGAGTTTGAAGGAGGCTTATGCTGGCAGAGGAGGAATTCACCAGGGTGGCCTTGTCCTGGTTGGTATTAGCTCACTTTGCTTCCATTTTGCTCTATGGATTTTCAATAGCTATGGCAGAATTGAAACAAAAGTGTTAAGAGATAATGGTGACATTTGTCTCCAGAATTTTTATCTTAATCTAAGGAGAGATACAAATGGTAGGATAATGTTCTAGTATCTGTTAACAGACATCTCCTTGAAAGTTTGCTGTCACAGCTATTGAGAGGTTCTACCACCAAAAGTCATGCAACACCACCTGTGACAGAGGATTCTGACACTGGCTTTGAACCCCTGAAAGAACAGTAAATGGAAGTACTGTTTAATGATAATTTTCTATTAGGGATGCATGCTGTGGTGTGGTTACTATGAGGTGGCACATGCCAGCACCGAGTGGCTCTAAAAATGGCACTGCCAGACCTGGAAGGTCGTCCCCAGGCAGGGAGTGCGTTGCAACAGTGTCCCGCCTTGTTCCAACTTTTCTCAGCTGTCTTCCCTCTCTGCTCTTCAGCAGTAGGGTCACGCTGTGAAGATGAGGTCCTGCTGCCCCTTGACTCTTCTCATGGCCTATGCTCCACTGCTGAAGCCACAGCTCCAGGTTTCAGTGGTGGCACCGGGAGTGGAGCCTGTGCCTGAAGAATATCTCCCTACGGAGTGGCTGCTCCAGCTCCTATTGGATTGCCATGGTTGTGCCTCACAGAAACAGAAAACTCCAGGAAACATCTGTGGGACCTCATTTGTTTGTGATTGTCTCCACCAGCTCCCACTCAGCATCAAAAACTGGAGGCTGAAGGACAGCTCCTGTGGCTCAGCTGAAGCCAGAGAGAAATGTCGGCTGCTGTACGATGACTAAGTCTCACATGCTTATTGCTCCTATCAGTTAGAGCTCTTAATCACTCTGTGCTGTTTCATCCTATAACATGAATTCACTTCAAGCTGTGAAATTCACCATTTTTGCCATGACTAATTTGTGAAATCTGCCACCTTTCTTTGTGGTTCACATCGTGCCCTAGTTAGGCATCATCTGTCTGATTAGGGAAATCTGTGATTTGTTTCTTGCAGCTGAGCCAATACAATTTCACTCCCCTCCTTTCTTCTCTTTGCACTCAACTGTGATTTTATTGTCACCCGTGCCCTTGGATGCACTGAGGCAGGAGTGGCGTGGAAGCCACCTCTGCTGGGGCTCGCACACAGCGACTCCTGGCTCTCTCCTCTACAGAACACGTGCATAGGGCTCAGCCTGGGGCTTTAACCCTGGCTTTGCTTGAAGCTGCCTAGGTCTGTTAGGTTTTACCATCTTCCTAGATTTCTCCCAGCCTGGTAGCTGTAATATTTTGGAAATCATTTCCCACCTGCCTTGCCAGCGCCTTGTTTCATGATACATTCATCTGTTACTCTTTACATTGAACGTTGCTGGCATTACTAAATGCTATAAATATACCCAGTATACCATAAAAACACACAAGCAGATGACTGGTCCTGCCTACAAGAAATACTATGAATTTTTCATTTTTTTCACATGCTCTGAGCAAAACCCAGAGGGTGCTTGAGGAACATCTCATAACTGAATTGGGTCCTAAATTCCTATTTTCTCTCTGATCAGTTATTTCCTAAAAACATTTTCCCACACTCTTAATGTCTTAATTGTTCCTTGAAGACATTGCCAGCTCATCCATCCTTTTTTACATCCTCTTATAAACCCAGTGAAACCTTATTTTAGTATTTCTGTCACTGAAATACAGTGATAAATGGTCTTCTTTGAAAATCAGTGGGAACAGAATAATGGATGTGCAGGAGAGCTTATTGACTTGCTCTTGCCAAAATGCAGTCCTGCCATAAAGTTCAGAAGGATCACAAGACGCCCTGGATACTCCTCGTGCTCCTCTTTTCTTGATGGTAAAGCTGATGAGTTTGGGCTACACAGTTTTACAAGATAATGACAGAAAAGCAAAGGAAACCTTCCCTCCTAGCTCTTATTTTTACCGTAACTTTCTTTCATCTCTCTTCCTACATTCTTTTTTTACTAGTTTCACTCAAAATTTAATCACCTCCCTGCCTGAAAAATGGTCATGTGAATAAGATCAATAGCATGATTTCTCTTAACAGATAAATAAATGGGCAAATCTCTGAGAATCCCTGGCCATAATTAACCCTTTATCAAAATGCCAGAAGAGGAGATTAAGGAGCATCCCAAGTGCATGTTCATTACTTTGTCCAGCTATCAGAAAACGTAATAGGCCTGATCCTGCTTCCGCCCACAGAGTTGATAACAATTCTCTGAATGACCCTGAGAGCAGGATTGTGGCTGGTGCTCAGCATCTCATTCTATCCTCTGTTCACTGCATCCAGCACAGCAATCACGCAGCCCTACTGGCCCAAGCCACTTACTTACCCCCCCAGTGCAGTCTAATCAGATGGCAATAAAAGCTTTTACTGTGCCATCCTGTTTCTGCTCAGCAGAAACATAAAAAGCATATTAGAAAACTGATTTTTGGCATTAATTGTGAGCAAGAACATTCTACTGAGTAGAGATAGGGTGGTTTTTCTCAGGCAGAAAGATTTTATTTTAGTCTTTTAAAAGTGACTCTGGAAGATGCTGAGCTAAGCCCCATGGACACACTTTTCAAATACCACAAGGCAAAGAGTAGTTACTGAATCTCCTCAGTCTTATTAGCTTACATAAACATAAAAATTTGAATAATGTTTAAAAAGCTAAATTCTCCAGATAATCCATAATCAGTAAATGTTCATTACTGAGATGTAGCAAATATGCATGAGATTTCCCCAGTGGCATTTTGGTTGCACAATTTAAAAGGTGTAGAAAAGCCTCCTCCGTGTGGGGCTGGGCAAAAACTTCGACGGGCTCCTGAGGTCATTCGGCCATAGCATGGACCTTCCTGGTCCCTTCAGGAAGAAGCAAGAGGAAATCAGAATTCACTGTCTTGTTTTACAGCTCTGGTGATTTATAAATAAATCATCTCCACAGGATGATTGATGTCTCCATATAAATAATTAAGTCTTGACCTTATGTTATGACACCTGCTAAATTTTTTGGCACTTGAAACCAGTGCTCAGGAGAGATCCTTGACTCTGGATAAATAAAGGTGGGACTGGACTCAAGGGGGAGGGGGAGACAGGTTTTTGTTTACTCTCATTTTGCTCTGTTTGATTCCATCAGCTAATTGACGATGATTATTAATCTCTGTTGCCATCTACTCTACGGATTTAATTCCTGCCTGTGATTGCTGTTGGAAAGTTTGCTCAGTTAGAAGCAGAGTTTGATTGCATTTCCAGTAGCCAGCGTTTCCCAGACGTCCCCCAAATCATTGTGTTACCTAGTCCAGGCACATTACAATTATTTTTGTTTGCTATTTACTTCGTTTGGTGGAAGAGCTCCAGTAGCCTGGGTGACACTGTTATTATGCTCAACCAGGCTAGGTAGCAGGTGTCAGCAAAAGTTTAATTTGGAAGCTCATGAATTCAAAAGAAGAGCTTAACAGTTATCCCCAATACAGAGAGCTGTTGTGGCCTGAGCCTGGAAAAGAGAAAATCCCAGGGACCTGAAAGGAATTGATGAGACACCAGGCATCTGACAAGATGAAATCTTTTCGGGATAAACTGGGGATAGCTTTCTTGTCAAATGGTGAGCATCGTTAATAAACAAAACAGATTTAGTGGCGGCATTTCAGATTTTCATTTCTGAGACCGTTCAGGTTTACTACTCACCCTCTCTCCCTGGTGCTGTAGATGCAGCCTATTCTCTTAACAGCTGCAACTTTTAAATCTTGCGATAAAATACAAGAATTTCAGGGTAGGTGTCTAACATTAAAAAAAGAGCATCTTCGGGTTTTCTTAAACATGTTCATCTACATGCAACACAAGTCAGCTACGGATAGAAAGCAGTATTATAATACAATTACAAGGTGTTTTCCTAACCCCTGAAAAAGCTTAAAAAACTAATGGCACCGCTACGACCTGGTATCACATCATTCCTGGCTACTTCTACAAGCCAGCACCCGGGAATCCCAGATGTCAGCAGGGTGCTGTCCGGTTGCCCATCACCAGCACACTGAGGCTAATATATTGTACAAATCATTCTCTGCTGTATGTTTGCCGTGGTTTGAACACACCCGTTCTGGAGGGTTGGGTGAGGTATAAAGAGGCACTGCAAGGTCCGAGCTGCCAGTGTGGCCGAGCAGGGGCAGGGGAATCGGGACGTGCCGAGGAGCACTCCTGCGGGAGAGCAGCACCCAAAGAAACCCCCTGTTCTCTAAAGATAACTCCAGAAATTAAGAACTGCCTCCGTGTCCCCTCATACCGCTCCTGCTCGCATAGACTGAAGTCCGGGTGAACTGGGTTTCCAGTCTAGGGAGACGCCTGCATCTATCAACTAGTTTGCTTTGGATCCCGTTATTTTCGTTACAGAAACCCGTGCCGGACTCGTAGCCACGAGCGTTCAGCCCGGCGAAACCCCCGGCTCCATCCTCACCTGGAGGTGGGTCCCGGTGCCGGTGCCCCCCCTGCCCGGGCGGGGCTGGGGCCGAGGGGACGCGCCGCAGGCCCGGGGCGACCCGCACCCGCCCGGCCCCGAGCGCGGCCGCTGCCCCTCCATCCCCCAATTACCAGCACTGGTAATTACGGCGCCGCGAGCCGGGAGAACAGCCCTGAGGGGAGGGGATCGCGCCGCCGGGGGTGAGGAGGGGACACGGGACGAGGGGCCCCAGCGTGGCCTCGCCGCAAGTTTGGTCACTTTCCCGAAGTGGTGCGGGGAAAAGTTGGGGAGCGGCCGGGGGATGCGGGGATCTGGGTGGCGAAGCGCGTCCCTGGCCCGGGGAAAGGGGTTTCGCCACTGACCTGCGCCGCGGCCGCGCCGCCTC
>VZRV01010667.1:454234-503429 GCA_013398115.1 Falcunculus frontatus | reverse complement strand
CGCCCCGAGCCCAGCGCGCACCTCCGGGAGCAGGTGCGGCGGCCTCCGGCGGGGAGCGCTCCCGGTCCTGCCGCGCCCTCGGCGCATCTTCCCTCGCCGCGGCGCGGGAGGGGCCGGCCGGGGCCGCCGCCTTTCCATGGGTGCTCTCGCCTCTCAAGTTTGACACGTTCCGGCGGCGCCGGCCGCTCTCCGCCGCCCCCGCGGCCGCCGGATCGTGCATTGTCTGCAGGGCAGTTCCGCGCGGAGCGGAGCGGAGCGCTGCGGGCCGAGCGCGCCTGTGACCGCCCTGCGCGCTCCCGGCTTCCGCATCCCGAGCCTCTGACCGCGCGGCTCCCAGCGGAATATTGCACCCCCGAGGGGCACGTTGCGGGGAGGGAGGAAAGGTCCCGGGCAGGGTGCGGGGGAAGCCTCTGCGCCCCTCTGCTGCCGGGTGTCGTCTGGGAGGAGCGGAGAAGGGAGGCTCCTTCCATATCCTCCGTGTGGATACAAGGATCCTGCCGGGCGTCTCCTCCGGGATGCAATTTGTAGAATATATATGTATTTTGAGACTGGTTGGGAAGATCGGTGGCCCATACTTGCTCCCAAAAGAAGGTTGTGAACACACACCCTAAGGGCAGACACATAAGTAATTGGAAGAGAATTGAAGTGATGGTGTCCTCGAGCAACAAATTGGAGCGGACACACTGTGGCCGGGGCATGGTGGGCACCAAGGTGCCTTGACTTGAGACTGGATATGGACTGTGGAGTAACGGCACAGAAGGGGCCTCTTGCACTCTCTGGTGGCTATTTCCCACCCTAAAATACAGAGAGGCTTTTCCCGCACAGCTGTGCAGCAGAATAAAGAGTCTCATGAAAGCAAAACCAGGGTATGGCTGTAATCCCCAAGAATGGCCTCGGTGGCATGCCTGGCTATTGCTAGTGTAGTGAAGTGGCTGTTTAATTAGATCGAATAGTGCCCCCAGAGCCTGTCATCAAGGGGATATGCTGTACTCTGCACCCACTCCTCAGCTCTGGAGTGTGGGTCCCAGGAGCTGCCCTTGCTGCCAGGGAGCCACGGAGCTGAGCTTTGGCAGCCCGGAGGCAGCGGGAGCTTGCCGACAAACGAAGCCAGACGTTGGGTGTGTACAGTGGTAAATGTGTGTCAAGATGGGATCCTATCTACAGCCCTCAGAATAATTTCAGGTGTGTCTTATAAATTAACTATGACATTTATCCTGTGACTAGGTTAGCAGAAATACATAATACTTAGTCTGCTCCCTAGCAATCAATTGTTCTAAGTGGGTGTTATTTACTAAAGTATTGATTAGGGACCCAAGTCTGTAGTCCTTAAGCAAGCCAGCTCATTGCTGATAGGACGGAATATTTGACTGAGAGTTTCGAGATCCGACTTTATGTAATTCTATTGTCGTAGGAGAAGAAAGTGCACGTGACAGCTTTCAAGGGGAAGATGCATTCATGCCACTTGGAGTTTAAAGGAAGAATAACATGTGAAAACTGCAGTCACTGCTTTACCTGAGCACCTTCTGTCCTGCTCTCTGTGGTGCAGGGTGCATAAGCTGTCACAGCAAAAATAATAAGTCTAACTGGGGAAAGTGAGTTGCATACTATAAATGTAAAACATTGCTGGATGTCTGTTGCTATGGCAGGTGACTGGGGAGAAAACCATCCTCCAAGGGCCATCTCCTGCTCGCCTGGTGAAGGAACCTTTCCTGCTACATCTTTGTGAGCAGAACGTGGCTCTATTCTTTATTCAGGTTGTGTTATGAAAAATGCTTTAAATGGATGACCTTGAAAACAAAGCCCAAACAAGAGTCCTGGCACTAGGTCCATTGACAGCGAGTTCTCTGCCCTGCTGCCTGCAGGACTCACAATTATGTTTTTATTCAATTTTGGCTCCATTACTTACAAAAAAATCCTATGAATTTGAAAAATAAGGTATCTTACACCAGCGATTTCTGGGGGTTATTTTTGCGTTTGGAGGATTGATTTTTATTTTTTTCCCTCTCTGTCTCCAATGGAACAGAAGGCAATGTGAATCCCTTTTGTTTACTTCTTTGTTTCTGCTCCTGACTGCTTAATAATATTAGCAGATATGTGTGTGTCTCTGCTGTAGTCTGGGGCTAGTTAGTGGCTGTTACAAAGTTAGGAGGAAGAGCAACAATCACAAAGCCTTGGCTCGAGAGGGTGGAATGAGCAAAAAGGTCAGAGAAAAAAAATATTAAATATTTATGTAGGAAAAGAATATACTTGTTAAATGTGTATGCTAGAACAATAAAAGATTTTTATTCTGTTATTTCTAGGAAATGAGATTTCCAATTATTTTGATATTAAAACGTGTTAAAGCAAAGGCAATATTTACTGAAGGGAATCTTCTGTTTTATTAGTTCTGCACAGACTCAGACACTCCGGGTGCAAAGGAGCACCCCAGCATACAATCTAGTACTGTGATCTAGTGATGCTAGTACTGTGCTTATAACCAGGATTTCTGATTATCATGCATTGCACACACTCGCTTAGAGTCCTATATAGAATCTAGTTTCTTTTAAGACCGGAAGGAATTGTTTACCTTTGCTTAGTCATCAGCAAATGCAACTTATATTTTCAAAATGTTTGCTATGGAAAGATGGAGAACATTTGGGGGTGAGGGAAATTAATTGTAAAATTGGGTTTTGTGCCTAGATACATGTAAAATGTTTCTGGTGGAAAAGACTGGAAATTATTTATCTTTGGAGCCTGGTATTTATAGCAATACTGTTTGAATGCTTTAGGAAAAAAAGATTATTTCTCCCATCCTGCCAATTATTTGGGAAAAAAAGGTCAATTTTTTTTATACTATATGTAGGAAAGCTTATCTTATACTGAGTCTTTATTCATCTCTCAGAAAATAGCACAGAGGAAAATGAAGAGAACATATGGTGTCTTCTATCAGTCAGTCATCATTACTGCTTCTTCACACTGTGTCATCACCCCACAAATAGCAAATGAGTGTGAATTTCTCCCTGCTGAAAGAGAAAAGAAAAAACTGGTTGGTACAGCCAAGTAAAAAAAAAAATTAATAAATATTACAATAGCATCAACTGGAATGTTATATAAAATATTAATGACAATGAGAATGCAGAGGGAAAACCCTCTAAACTGTCAAACAATAGTATCAAACCTGAAAATGTTGAGCTGGAGCAGAACTCATGAATTTCTCTTGATTTGATAACCAAGCTTGAAATATTGATGGACACAGTCTCTCTTGCCCATTCTTTATGAATGATTCTGTGCTATTTGAGGTGCTCA
The DNA here is from genome assembly GCA_013398115.1 of Falcunculus frontatus. Lineage (NCBI taxonomy): Eukaryota > Metazoa > Chordata > Aves > Passeriformes > Falcunculus > Falcunculus frontatus. Next base: position 500,144 of record VZRV01010667.1, on the reverse strand, counting down.
AACAGACAGAACTCAAATAAGAACGGCAAGGAATGTAATGTAATAGTTTGTCTCTGGGGCATCCATAAAATCCTGAATTTCCTTTTTAAGCAGACATCTAGGAAAAATACAATTTTATTTAATTCCCTGATGTTCCTATTACACTTTAGTATAAAGGCTGTAATTGAAATCCTTATCTGCAAAGCCCCTATGCCATTCTTAGTCTCTTGCAAAGAAATGTATGACAAAGCAGCCTTGGAAACAGCTGCCACAGGAACTTAATAAACCCCAACACTGGAAACATCTGTCCCAGCTTTGGAACGGGTATTTCAAAATCACCCTTCTCTAGAAGCAGCAAAAGCAGTTGAGGTTAATGGGGGAAAAGTATACATATGTATGTGTGTTCGTATGTGTGTGTCTGTATGTAGTGCAACAAAGCAGCCATTTAAAAGCCTCATTGGCATGTCTAAAGTAGATCTGGGGCATATTGTCTCCCAGATCTCTAATCCTTCGTTCCCCTTGGATCCCTCCCTCAAAAAGCAACTCCAAACAGGATGCTAATGCACCTGGAATTGAGCCCCAAATGTAAACTACATGGGGAGCAAGCTCATTTGCAAGCTCCTCTCATTTTGGTGCCCAGCTGAAATAGGTGTGCACAAGGTGCTTGGTAAAACCATGGTTCAAACATCTGCCCATGCAGACTCTTGGGCTGGAGTTAAGTTTCTTCTATGGCCAGTTCCAGGATCTCATTATGTTACTGATGCTGCTTTAGAGTTACCAGACCTGATGGGGGGAACAGAGCTTTTCTCTAAAGACCATTTTCTAAAATTGCTCTCACACAGTGAGCCAGTCAGGGTGAGCTGGGCAGGCTGGGGTATGGGACAGTGCCAGCGAGGGTCGAGGAAGAGGGGAAAGCACAGAGTAATGCTAGGGATAGGAGAAAGTGGAATAATAGTGAATTTTCTGGGAGTTAACCAAAATTAAGAAAACTTGAAATAATTCCATGCACTCTGCCCCTGGAGCAATGCTTCTGCATAGGTAATACCTGGCAAAGTTTCTTTGGAGAGGCAGTGTCTTTTTCAGACCAAGAAATATCAATGGGACAAATTGCTTCTCAGAGGAAAGTTAACAGATCAGTTCAGAGGAAAAAAAAGTGAACTGTCTTTGGCCTGTAGATTTTGCCCTCTTGTTTTCACTTCTGAATGGGCATTGTCATCTTGTCTCATTAGAGGTAACACAATCTGAAGGGTAAGGGGAAAAATCCCAGCTATTGACACATGTGATGCAAACCAGCTCTTATTTCCTTGTAAATCAGGAATTGTGGGAAACTGGAGCAGATGTCAACTGGGGAATCTGCTGTTGTCCTATGAAAGGCAGCTGCTGCCTCGGTGACCTGGCATTCCTTAGAGCTAGAGCTGTGATGCTTCCAGAGTCAGGCTTTGTCTTCCCTGAATTCTGAATCACTAAAGCACCTCCAAGGTCACATCCTGGAATACCTTTGGATTTTCATCACTTTGGGCCATCTGGACTAGAGGAACCAGGTGATGTCAGTGAACTCCTTTGTGAACAACTATCCACATGACAAAGGGAAGAATGTCGTGAGCATGGGAGGCAAAATCTCAGGGCAGACTCAGGATTTCAGGTTTATTTTGAACCAAGCAATGTAACCTTTCAAATTCACAAAGCATTGTCAGCTCTTGTAATCCTTTATTAGTCTGCTTGGGTTTGATTTCTGTTTGTATTTTTATTATCTAGGGAACAACAGATTTTGGCATCCTTTAGTCTGAGCATTGTCAACTGTCATTGTAGGAATAAGGCAAGTAAGAATTCCTTATGTAAGCAAGATTTAATTGACTGGGCACTTAGGGAGAAGAAGAAAGGAGGAAAAAGAGAAAGGATTAGCTTGATTCAGGCACCCTGTCCATTCTGGAAATAAAGGAAAAGAGAACATAAGCTGCTACATTTGTGTGATTGCACTAAAATAGCAGCTTGTGTTTACATTTTCATTTTCCATTACAAGGCTGCTGGTTGTGTAGCTGGCAGCACAGATTTGGGATGTGGTGAGTACCTGTTTGGTGGGCTCTGTTACAGTGCCCCAAACAACCAACACACAAATATTATCCTTTTGATATCAGTGCCAGTTTCTGGGGCCAAGACTTACGACACTGGGGATTTCATAGTGTCTTTGCAAGTGCCGTAAAATGAGAATATGCAGGAAAAAAGGACACAAATAATGTTTGCTCTGTCTCTCTCAGACTGATTTTCCTTGTACAGTTAAAGTGGTCAGTGACTTTTCGTGCTACTGTTAATTCAACACTACACTGAAATTCTCCCTTGTGTCACCTGGGGCCAGGCTCTGCCCCTGGGTTCATTTTGAGGGGTTTCTTAGTATGTCAAGAGTCTTGTTAGGCTCCAGGTGGGATATGGTAAAACACAAAGCCATATTTTATAGCGTGTCAGACCTGAAGCACCAGTTGCAATGTAAATGCTCTCACTCTTGTATCTAATTCCCTCACACTGATCCCTAATGTAGGTGATTCCCTGGATGGCTTCCCCAAATACTGACAGCAAAACCACAGCCATGTGCTGGAGGTGCCAATGGCCTTTCCTTTTTAATGACTCTTATTCTAGTTACAAAGCTGTTCTCAGGGTTGAAGGAAATGCCCTCCTTCCTCTCCTCTCTCCTTAGGTTTTTGGAGAGCTCGATGACTTTTGGCTGTCACTTTGCAAATCAAGCTGTTTTCTAATCTACACTCAGTTATTTGCCCTTCTGTACCTTAAAAAGCAGTGATAGAGATCCCTGACAGGAATTCAGTGATGACATGTGAACATTTTCTCATTAAGCAAGCCAGCTTGCACTGGAACCTTGCTGCTCCTGTGGCTCTCAGAATACAGTAAACTTTTTGTTTAATCTCACAGGGTCCTTGAGGTCTATTTCATTACAGAGCATAATATCTCCTAATGGAAACTAGGTAATAGACATACCAAGGACTAGCAAACAGGAGATTTGTGTCAAAAGAGAATTCAATTTTAATTAATCTTTTCAGAGTAATTCAATTGAGTCTTCAGGAGCAACCTATTTCTGCTTTTCCATACAGCTCCCTACACTGATTCTGTGTATTTTAAATCTGTAACTCAGTAGTCCAAGAGTACAGCTAAGTAAAAAGCAACAGATACGTATTAGACCACAACTTGGGAAATTTGCTTGGATACAAGGATTGGATCTTTTCCTCTTAACAGGACTATTGTGTTTTGGTGAGAGCAGTAGGATCTTTTTGGCTTTCCTGTGTCTCATTCTCCCTCCTTCTCCCCCACAGTGTGTGCACTGGTGTATCTGTATCCATGTGCATCTGTGCAAATATTCTGTAGTTTTTCGTTGACAAGAAGACTTTCCTTTTCTGAATCTTCATTTAAACATGAGCATTTATTTGTTACTTCCTCTGCATTCCTTTAGCAGTGCAGAAAGAGCTCTGTGTCAGCAGAGCGGGTGCAGTATATGTGTGTCTAGTCTCTGCCTGTATCTACAACCTCCAGAGCCAGATGTCATAATTCATACATGAGCGTGAGCCAGTTTAGAAATTATTCTCTTTAAAATGGAAAGAAAATACATAGAATGTATAAACATGTAGCATTATCTCCTTCTGGCTAGTTCTCTTCTGACCCCTGAACAACTAATTTCTTCGTTTTTATTTTCATTTTGTTTAGGGCTGAAAAAAGGATTTCTTGGCATAACTCTGATTTTTGATTGCTTTTGAATAAAGCACTTTTATTTCTCAAATGATATTCTATTGGCTGTGAAGGGAACACGTGTCACCCAGATGTGCTCTGCCCCCATCCAGCTGGGCGGGGGCCTGTCCGAAAAGACTGTGGTTAGAAGGTAGGTTGGGATTCACTTGCTGTAAGTGCAAAAAGTACAAAATCACGTCATCCCAGAGCAGTAGTTATTTCCTGACCCCCATTTTATGCAGAAGTATCTGAGGGTTTACCACAAAAGTGTTGGCCAAGGGTGTGCAGGGAGGCCCCACATCCATGGGGCGATGACAGCTCCGAGCACAAAGCCAAGAGCAGAATGTGCTCCCTCTCCCTCTCTGATTTCTGCTGTAGTCTGTAATTGAAAATAAATTAATGTATTCATTTTAATCTTAGGCAAGGGAGAGTGACATATATTGTTTATCTGGCAATGCAGGGCGTCTGTATCATCTCTGGCAGCAAGGGGAACACGCGGGCAAACAGAGCCTGCTCTGCAGAGTGGGGCCTGATGGAAGGTGTGCAGCACAGCAATTGAAGTGAGAGCAGCTGAGTGCTGCGAACCAGCCTTTAAACGTCCAATTTAGTTTTCATTTAATCCTCCCCTTAGCTTTATTTAAAATTGTTTTGATAATGGGAGGCATTTGGCTTTGGGAATTTAGCACAGGGAGACGAGAACACTAAGAGTTTGATTTGCTGTTTCTGTAAGTATATATAGCATTGCCCTTGTTGTACAGTGCAGCTTGAATTCAGATGCACTGCTTCCCCTCAACACAGTGGGTAATACATTTAGCCAGAAAGCGTCACTAGAATGGGGCAGGGAGAAAAAAGGGAAGCAAAGAGTTGAAGGGAAGAGGGTCAGAAGAAAAATGGATCAATAAAAAAATGGGGAAAAATAGTAAAGGGGATAAGAGTGGTAAACAAAAATGAAGGGATAGGGTATATGTTAAAGAAGGACAGTAAAATGTGAAGTGGCTTGAGGACGCTGGGAAATCTCACCCTTTCAAAAAATAAGACTCTCTAGGAACCAGAGTAAGGCTTGTTGTTAGAGCATCCCCTCACAGGCTGAGCAATGGCAGGAGTGAGAAGAAAAGCCCAAAAGGTAACTGAGGAGAAAAAAGAGAGAGTGCTTTTGAAAGTGGATGCCATTGATAACAAGAAGGAGGTGGTGCTGCTTTCTGCTAGGGTGCAGAGATGCTGATCATCCTGCTGGGGATTGTGAGGGATACGAATGCATAGCTGGACCTACCATGAGACCTCCCTGTTTTCCGAGATATACATTAGAAGAACTTGACTGTATTGTACTTAAGGGCTATTTATCTGACGTGCTGTAGAAACTTGCTTTTCATTAAGGGAAGAGAAAAGGTGAATCTGAGATAATAGTCTAATTTATAAAAGAAAGTACCTTCTCCTCAGCATTTTAAACAAAGGAGTCAAACTGAGGCAGAGAAGGCTGCAGAAGGAAGCCCCATGTGTCCACTGAGCCAGAAAATAGTTTGACCCAGCAGCTATTAGTGTTTATTTTGGGGCACTTCTTAAATGTCTGTTTCAAGGCACAAGTATGCGGAAGCAGAGGCTGCCCAGGCTCCTGGCAGCAGCTCCTGGCACCGAGACATGGGATCACCGCTGGAGCTGTGCCGGCGGGGACGGGGATTGGGAAGAGTCTCCCCACAGTCCCCGCACGGATGAGGCAGTGGCACACCAACATGGAACAGGCGGAACACCCCATGGCATGGCACCAGTGACGGGCTCCTGGGGTGGGCCTTGGCACCAGCAGGTGTTAGCAGTGGCTGTGGTTGGATTTACCAAGGCCTTGGACTCCCTCGCCAGCGGCTCCTCTTGGCCCAGCGACCCCGGCTGCCCTGTCTGTGCCCGTGGTGCTTCTCTCCTCGCATCCCCGCTGCCACGCAGCATGGGCAGCTGACCCAGGGAGCACATACCGCCTGAGCAGGACTAATGACTGCACAGAGCAGTGAGAAGGACGGGCTGTGGTGGAGAGCAAATGCCTGGGGTTGTCTTCTTTGTCTGCACAAAGAGCTGCATCTCCTGAAAACAAGACAGATCAGCAAAGGTTAGGATTCTGTGTTCGGTTGCTTTAATTTCTGTGGGGATACTGGAACTGAGGAAAACTCAGTAAAAATATAAAAACTTAGCAATATCCCTGAATAATTCTTAAGAAATGTGCTTAGGAAATTAGATAAATAATAGGGAACCCAAAGCAAGACCACAGCAGTGTTCAGAGAGCTCCATGACAGGCTGCAGATAGGAGACATCTTTTTCTTAAATCAAAGTGATGGAGAAATATTAGGAAAATTTGTATATATTTTATGCCATTGTATGGCATGGCTAGCAACTCATCTGCTACCTGTTAAGGAGCAATGTTTAGTTACAGCTTCCTATTTACTGCCATCCTTTTCTATTTGAGCATGTGTAATTTAAAATCATTTGAAAAACTAGCAGAGTGAAACAAACCATCTGAAGCACACAAGGTTATTTCCTTAGAATTTGGGCTTTAATGGCATGCAGAAAGGGGCTTGCTTAATTTCCGCCAGGTAGTCTTTGATTTTGCATGGTTCCTTTGAGTCCGTTTTCATATGAAGTTGTCTTGGGAAGGTAATAGGAATCACAACTCCTAGGAGGAGAGGGCAAGTCCACTTCTGTGTACCACAGAGACAGGGGGGTGGCACCAGCACTGCATTTGGCCGTGTGTGTGAAGGAACATTTCTGAAGATGCTGTGTGTACTGAGCAGGGATAAAATGAAGAACCATGTCAGTCCTGTAATTTTTGCAGAATAGTTTCCCCTCCTCCCCACCCCATCTCACAAGCATTTGGCTTAAAATGTGCTGTGACTCGCTAGCCACGTGGCTGGTAGGCAGTACAGAGCTCCTGTCTGTGCCAGGGAGGGAGGCTGGCACTGCTCAAAAGCCCTTTCTCTGAGAGCACAGAGCCTGGTGCAGGGCTGGGATGTCGATGCTCTGGGATCTTCCCTCTCTCTGCCACAGACTTTGCCTGGTGTGCCATGCCTATTTTAAAAACCTCTGGGTTGTTTTCTTATGTTTCTTGTTGGAGTGTAAACCACTGTTCTCATGCTTTGGGTTCCTGCTGAAGCTGTGAACTGTGACAATTAAACCAAATTCCTGATTTGTGCAAAATACCCTTTTCTCTCCATCTGATGCAGGGCTTAACAATGCATAGCTGTCCCAGGTGACTTTCCGAGAGGATGAGCAATCTCCTAATCCACTTTCCATCAGCATCCTGCTCTGCAGCTGTGTTGGTCATACAGCTGAAAGGCATCTGAATGTCACTGGCAGAGGTAACGTGTCAGGTGCAATCGTCTGTACAGCCTTTGGCAAATGCAGTGGTAGGAACAAAGGTCTAAAGCTCTAGTAAACAGAAAAAAGCAACAGATAAACGGTCTTAAATTAAATGCTCTAACTCAGAGTTTGGGGATGGACTCAACCTCATTCTTACTTCAGGATTAGCTTTTCTCTTGCTTCCTTTAATTCCTTTGTGTTTCAGCTGGCTCTGCTATGGGTTTTCAGGAACATTATTTCTGTTTAGGAGGTATGAAATAAATAATTAAAATCCTTAGTTCTGTAATTTGCCTTGTATTGACAAAGCCTGACAACCTGCCCACTGAAGGCATTGCTGGCTCTCCAGTGCAGGTGCATCTGGCAGAGACAGGGCTCTTGGGCGGGAACATAAAGCCACTAATGCGGGTGAACTTAAAACTTTGAATTAACTCTTCTAAAAGTTGAATTTATTCTTCAGACTTCTCTGAACCTGGACCTCCCTTAAGGTGTCTCAGTAGCCCCAAGGGTGCCATTACCCTGTGGGGCTATAATTTCCCCAGGGCATGGATCATTTCATCCCACGGACCTGGTGCGCGTCTCCCCCAGTGGCTCTGACCCCACATGCAGCTCGCGGAGCTGTGCACATGTGCACCGGGTAACTGCAATAAGTTACCTGACAGCAGGAAATAGGAAGAGGGATTTTATTTTTGTTGGCTTTTACTTTGGATAGCCTTCAGAATAACAGAAGTTATTTTTCTCAAGCTGTCAAGGAAAAAATATTGTGTTGAAGCAGAGACTGAGCTTAAGACACCTCGGGTAGAGCAGGAGCTTTCAGCAGTTCCCCACATGCAAGCACTTATTGGGACTCTTGGCTCTGTTCCAGCCAGGTTTTGCCCAGGAGCTGGGCATGCCCAGCCAGAAGAGGACTGGGACACCTGCACATCAGGAGCTGTTGGGAAGAGATGAGGAATCTGGACAAAGCACTGCCCCATCACCAGGTTGTCCATGGTACCTGGGAGCAGAACGTGGGTATTTCTCCTTGCATGCCTTTGTACAAGGAACAGCAGGGAGGCACCAGAAGCTGCAAACTCACTACTGAGCAGCACGTTCTGCACTTCTGCAGCAGCCAACAAATACTGAATAAGGCTCAGCTGAGGCTGGGCCTCCAGGGAATAATTCCAGTGTGGGAACAGAGAGACCCAAAACTTCTGTCATAATAGCCAAAGGAAAGAAAGTGATGTGAGCACAGATACTTGCACAATCTTGTATTTTGGAAAGTGCAAAGCATCTGTAAACCTGCCAAGGAAAAGGGTTTAGCTCAGTTTTTGTCTTTCTTTTAGACAAGCATGCATGGAAGCTGCTTGGAAGCGCACTTGGGATGGAATGGCATCACCTCTGCTTGGCAATGGCCCATCTTGTCCCTGTAACACACTGCAGCCACAGCCAGGCAGTAGTCCATGAAGGGGTGGCAAACACAGCCCTGGTTTAGTGCAGCCCTGAGTATGCGGCGGATGGGGAAGGCAGGTACCAGAGTGCCGCGAGCCGCCCGGGGCAGGGCTGTGTCCTGGGGCCCCTGTGCCACCTGCAGCCACACGGCAGTTCTGCCCCCAGCCGCAGCCTCGCGTGAGGCTTCACTCAGATGTTGTCTGTCTGACATGAAATATCTGAATCGAGTACAGTGTTAACAACTGGCATGTTAACAGCCCATTTTGAATCTCAAGAGAAAATAAGGCCTTTGGAGCTAATGCAGCGTGCAGCGGGGGCAGGACAGGGACATGCTGGAAGGTGGTTGTAGCTGTTGTTAACAATGTGGTTTGCTGGAACCTGAGGAGTTTATTAAAAGCTGCTCTGTTTCACATTTTGTCTACCCATATCTATATTTTGCTAAAAAAGCGGTATGTGAAATGTAGATTTGGATACTTCAAAACTACCTAGTCCCAGAAGCATTGACTGAGATGTGAATGCCTGAATTTCATCACTCTTGAGGATACCTTCCTGAACACAGACACTGGAGAAAGTTAAACACAAAGAAGAAATAATTTCTTTCTTCAACTGCTGCCAAATGATGGATACTTAACAATGCATGTGTCTAAACAGACATCAGTATTTTTCTAGCCATGGTTTATAGCTGTTACTCTTGAGACTGATCATAGTCTGAAGGACAGGTATGCCAAAACCCCTTGGTAAAAAACATAAGAAACTTCAGGGTGTGAAATAATTCTATGAGTGTCTGCCCATTCCCCTCTCCATTTCCCCCATCCTGCTCCATTTCCCTACCTGTACCCTTGTCCATCCTCAGCCTGGCCAGCCAGAGGGAAGCAGCTTCTTGGAGGGCAAAGAAAGAAGCACCTTCCTTAGATGCCAGAACACTGAGTCTTAGTGCTCTGCTTCGGAACAGGTAAATGAAGAGCTTGATGAGGAAGGATAAACACACCAGGATAGTCAGCAGTACCCAGGAATCCCTGGAAATGGCCTGCCCCAGGTGGAAGGAGCTGCAGCACGTCAGCAGAGATGCAGTGGCCATATCCTGCTCTGAGTGGGACACAGCAAGAAGTCAGCAGATCCTCCAGATTTGCATCAGCAAAATCACAGATGGAATTTTATTTTCTGAAATGTTTGAAGGACAGTACAGCTCTGCCAGCAGAGTGAATGCAGTCAGACCCAGCTCAGCAGTAGTGGGGCTGGGACACCATTTTATTCTTTTTCAGTTTTTAATAATTCCAGGCTTTAGCACTCGCACTTATTATTGCAGTGGCTGACAAGGGACCAACAGGAAAATCCAGTTTTATTGAAACTGAAAAGGTCACTTTTGTTGAGCATTTCCATGGTGAAAATAGTAAGTTAAATATATTCAGACTTCTCAAGCTACTCTGCTCCACAGCTGGACTGACCAGCTGGAAGATTTTCCCTGCAAGCTATTGTAATAGTATCTTGTTGCACAGCTTTCATGTTTGGGGTGGGTTTGAGGTTTTTGTCAGAAAAGTAAAAATTGCTGGCCAGATTCTTCAGCCTTTGCTGTGCTGTCCATAGCCAGAGTGCTGCCAGGAAGTCCTGTGACAGGCTCCGAAGGCAATGGGAAGGCAGCTTTTCAATATTGCCATTTCTGTCTCACCTGGGACTCCTTCTGACTGTCACCCTAAAGGGAGTTTTGTGCAAACATTCCTTCATTTGTCTCTGCCAGGTGTCACCTGAGACTCTGCTGTTTCCCCCTGATGTCAGTGAGCTCTTTGCTCTGTGTGGGTTGGGTTAGCCCACAACGGGATACATTTTATTTGGGCCCAGATTGATTTTGGTTAATTGTGCAGACGAGTGTGATCTCTCTATCATTCCCGGAGCATTGGATGGTATTCACAGCTCCTGCCTCGGGAGATGCAGGCGCCCTTCTCTGAGGTGCTGCTGCACCTTGAAATATTCCTTCTCCTGTCTGCAAACCTGCAGGAATCCCTGCCCCAGCAAAGGCACACTGGAGCTGAAGAGGCTTCTCCCTGTGCAGTAACTCCCTGAAGGGAGCAGTAACACATTTCTCGTTCAGTCATTGTAACTAAATGCCCAGTCCTGCTCTATGAATTTTCAAATAATTCCTCATCAGTCTCACATACTTTCTGTGTTTCTTCTTCTGCTTGTTACATGGGCATAAAATGGAGATTTTCCTTTTTAAAAAGTTCATCTGCTCCTACCACTCTCTGCTAATCAGTTCTTTCTTCCCACAATTTTCATAAAACTCTCTCAGTAGCCAGGTATGGGTGGCATCTCCTCCAGGATTTCTTACCTTTTGTGGTGTAGGCCACTGTCACCGTGTAAATCCTTCACATGATCACATGGAAGGGGGTCCTGTCACCTCCCCTGGCTATTTTGTAGACATCATCATATGTGTGAATTACCAAAAGAGAAGCAATTGCACTGGGAAGGGAGTGTTCTGCTCCACAGTTAGGCTATGACCCCTGTCCGAGTGTCTAACATCATGGATGTCAGGACTATGGCTCTCCTCTGTCATTCTACCAAAGCTCTGTGTATCTTGTGCTGGATTTTCACTCAGAGACTGTCTGAGTGCACAAAGCATGGGCTGGCAGTGGCCTGGCGGGCTGGAGTCATTGGTGGCTGGTTCCCATGGGAAGCTTGGACAGCAGTGGGACAGGGTGAGACCGCTGTCCCCAATCCCACCAGCCCATTCCACTTGGATGAGGGGTGCAGAGAGGTGGGGAGAGCTCATCAGTGAGAGATTCCATGCAAAGACTGGGACTGAAATTATTTTATTTTATAACTTTTTGCATGGATGTTTGTACCTTGAGATAACCCCTGAGCAGGTGAGGCAGTGCTCGGCTGTGCCCTAGGGCCCTGCTCATGCTTGTGTATTTTGGGTGTTGCCACACTGGCCTGTGCAGTTTGTACAGGCAGCAGACCCTTGAGAGGCAATTGTCATGTTAATGGGAGACTCACCTGGGTTTCATAACCTTGGATCCATGCCCTTCGCTCCCTCCTAACCCTGACTCTTTATCATGACTTCTCCTTCTGCTCTGGTTGCTGCTCACCCCTGTGCCAATCAAGCAGCTTTACCCTTGGTATAAGAAGAAGCTAGGGATAGCTGAATCTTGTATTTTACTTGCAAGACACAACTGTATGTAAATTGAGTGAATTAGCTTTGGTTGGGATTTTCTATTCTTTCTTATTTTTCTTTCTTTTTGCCCAGAGTTGACTGCAATATGTATAACATGGTAATCCTTGTATAATATCCCCAGAGTTTTTATAGCTCCCAGTTTTCCTATACCCTCATACCTGCCAGTTTCTCAGTGCAGTACCATACACCTCATAACAGCATGGAGCTGCTGGGAGGCTGGGCAGTGCTCCTGGTCTCACCTACATCCCCACACTCCACCACAGCTGCTGGTTCAGGCAGTCCTCTCTCAGTAGGGTTTTCCCACATTGCACATGCTTTTAAAATTCCCGGCCTAATGGTTTTTATCTATTCCAGCTGATTTCAGAGGGGTTCTTTAGCCTACACATGTAAGAGCTCTTTCATTTTGCATTCAATGTAACATAAATGGAAGACTGAAGACCTGGAAAACCAGTAGATTGCAAACTTTGGTTACCCACTGCCCCTTTGAGTTTGTATTCAAACCATGCTGCACACACATGCACATACTTTCTTACTTACTCACAAGGGTTTGGCTGTTTATTTCTCAGGCCAGGCAGTTTTGCTATTAAAATCTGCAGAAGTTTTTGTTTTCGAAAACAGATGAGCATCCACAAGTTGGTGTGCATGACTGTTCTCCATTTCCCATGGATGGAAGTTTAAATGCAGCCAGCAAACTTGGAAGAGGCCAAACTTCCTTAGCATTAGTTTCTTAGTGAATATGGTGAACTCTGTAGAGTTATACATTTGCTATACAAATCAAATAAAATGGGTCCTTGCCCCTTTCTCCCACCACATAAATCCAACCCACTCTGACAGAATACTACTGTGATGTATGGTATTGTAGGAAGCAATTACTGAGAGAGAGAGAGAGAGAGAGAGAGAGAGAGAGAAAGAAAGAAAGAAAGCAAGCAAGCTCAAAAATTAATATCACAAATCATTATTTACTTTACAGTTGGCCTGGGGGACCTCCTTTTACATGGGAGCTGTACATGCTGACAGAAAAATGGCAAAGCCCAGTACAGGGAAGGAGAGGAATGACCCCATTGTGAGGGTAGAGATGAGAGGAACAGGGATGTTGAGGAAATCACTGAGGATGAAGCAAGGAATCTGAGGCAGAGCTGGAGCTCACTGTAGAGTCCCAGCACACCAGTGCCTTATCTGGGAGATCATCTTTCCCCTTGTTAATAGTGAATATGATCTTTCAAATAAGATTTTATGTATGTTTACATTTAATAGCTCAACCTTCAGGAAGGACTCAATCCTGCTTGGTACTACATCAGTTTGGGCTGGTTTAGATCTGTTGGGAGCTGAGGATGCTCCTCTTTTCTAAATCAAGCCCTTCATGAAGCTGATGCTATTGACAGATTACCATTTATAGCTCTTTATTGCTTACTGTAGGTTTATTGCAAACTCCTTTCCTGCTTAGCTTTCCTTCCCTCTCTCAAAGCAAACATAATGTACAGCCTATGTAAATATAAAGCATTAAGCAATTACTGGGTTATTTCAGATGCAGCACTAATAATACATCATTTCTGGAAACCACAGCTTCCCATGTCGTCTGGTACAGTACTCACTGGAAAGTGAGCTCAGCCATTACTGCTGTATCTCTGAGTTATTACTCACTCACCCCGGGAAACAAAGGGGAGTCCCAGAGGTTAATGTGGTTAGTAAAGCAATGAGGAACATGAGCTTGAATCTGCTTACACAGTGTACAGAAGATATTTAAGCAGCAGACTTCCATCTCCTGCTCTGTGACTCCTGCATCACTGTCGTGCTTCCATAGCGACTGCCAGGCTGCTGCTGGAGTAAGGAGCAGCACCTTTGAGAATCTGCTGTGTCTGAGATCCCTCAGGCAAATTGCCTGGCACCAGTTATAAGAGGCTAGATGTGGGTTGTGGCTGAAAATGAAGAATTCCGAGTTTGCGTGGCTGCTGTGTGCTTCTGTCCTGCTCAGCCCTGGGATACAGCCTGGAGTGGCCTGGTCGGTGCATTGAGGGAGGAGGGCAGCAGTGCCAGGCCTGGGGGGACGAGGGGCAGCAGCCAGATGAGGCACCCAGCCTGCTTCCCTCTGCAGTGCATACCGTCTCTCGGAGGGTGGTAAATTTTTCAATAGGTGCCGAAGGCACGTTGGTTGGGCAGGCTGAGGAAGGTTTGTGCTGCCTGCATTGTGCCTGTTCAGTGGGTAAACAGCAGAATGAATCTCCGGAGCTGTCAATCCAGCGCCTCCACCGGCACTGGAGTGCCTTAAAAAGATGTTTTTAGAGAAAGGTACAGATGCTCTGGGCTTCCTTGGAATACAGAGTTGAAAAAAAAAGCTAGGATGTGCTCAAAAGCCTGTCTGTAGTCTTCTTTCTCCACCTAAAAATCCATCTTCTGAACTTCCAAAGTTCATTTGGTAAAATATTGAAATGAATGCGTTGTGGCTCCCTGCTGCAGGAGGCTCCAAGTGACTCAGGACACACACTCACCTCTGAGCTTTGCAAACCACCGTGCCCTGCATTGTTATTTTTGTTTGACTCGGTTTTGTTGTGAGTGGGAGCGTGGCTGTATGCAGCTCCCTCCTGAGCCCCACAGGTTGCCCTGCCCCGAGGCCTGGCCCCAGCCGAGAGGGGCCGCCATACCCGGGGCCCGCCCTGCCTTGCCCGGGGCCCGCCTCACGGGGCCCACCCTGCCCGGGCGTGCCCTGCCGGTGCCAGCCTCACGGGGCAGCGCCGCTTTTTCCTGTAGCAGTGATAAATGAGCCTTTACTGAGGGATTTTTGGCTGGCCTTTTCCAGGCATTTGGCTCACAGCTGAGCTGGCTGTCATAGCAGTAATGGGACTGCCTATGATCCTGATAAGGGGTTAGTTTGCTGATGGATTATTTTGCCCTTTCCTTTTGCACTTGGGATATGAAAAATGTGCTTCTTGTGTTTTCTTAAAAATATCTGATCCATAATTCCAGTTTGGGACCCATGGTGTATGGGCGTGCTTAGATATGAAGGTTTGGTTAGGCAGAAAGAGAGACGAACCACAGTAGTGGGCTGAGCTTTTTGTCTTTCAATCTTGTTCAATTTGGAGTACTACAGGGCACATCTTTGGTGCAGTGTCCAGATTTAATTTGTATTTTTGTAGGAATAAGCAGTGCTCACTTAACTCTGCACCATTTACCAATTACATAAACAACATTTATAATTATGATTCATTTATTTAGATTTTCTCTTGTGGGATTTCCACAAGCACAGAGAATTAGAGAGAATTAAAGTAATGTGGCTAGATTACTAGCAAGGCATAATTTCAGGCGTGCTCTGACTGTCTATCATTCCCATTTGATTCAGTGTGTAAGTGCAGTGGCCCCAGTGTATTTCTTTATGGACATAATAAAATCTCCCAAGCTGAACATTAATTGACAGCCTGTTTGGATGCCCTTAGTCCTGCAACAGGACCAAGGCAGGCTTTGTTTCTGGGGAAAATAACTAAACTTGGGGCACTGTGAGCAATTCCCCACTAGCCATGCTCGTAATGTGCTTGTCTTGGGAACATACAGAAATTTCCAGTGTTGGGCTTGTGCCTTTGTTAAATTCAGAATTTCAGTGCATTCAAGCAGCAGCAATCAATAGTTTTACACATCTTTCTCTCTTTTTGATGTGCAGAATATGCTGAGCAGGGCTGAAAGGCTCAGCTGTGAGTAACAGGATGCTATTCATTCCTTTGGGAAACACTGGTCTGCTTTGGTAAAATGATTATTTTTCGGAAGAAAAATTTTGATTTCTTGTAGGAGCCTTAGAAGATGCAAAAATAAATATTTTTAGTTCAGAACTGGAGAAAATATATTTGTTTTCAACATTTCCATAAAAAGTGGACTGCTTCAGGAGGAAAAGCCTCCACATTTCTGCCATTCCCTGTTCTGTGATCCATTCCTTGAACATCCTTCACAAAAATCCCCCAACACATCCATAAAAGAAAATTAGAAGGAAAAATTTCAAGCACCCTTGATTTTCACAAAGGGAATTTTTATCAGCTCAGAGTTTCCAGAAGAAAATCTCATTCCTGCAGAAGCAGTCACCCAGACATATCTCTTCTAATGAATTTCAACCACGAGCATCAGTCTGTGATGTATTGGCCAAAGTCTGCAAAGGGAGCGGGTTGTTGATAGCGCTGCAAGTGGGGCAGATTGGCAGATAGCCTTTCTCGCATCTTGCAGAGGAGATGACAAATCCCTATTATTTACTATCCTTAAATAACTTGCCACAGTCCAAAGCTCCCCTCTGTACTTAGCCAAAGCTCACAGTGAGTTACAGTAATTTCAGTGGGTTAGCTGAGAACGTTGGGACTGAGCCATGTGCCAGGACACCAGCATTAAGCTTCCAGTCCTGATGGTTTGTAATTAGGGCTGGAGAGAAGACATCCTTCTAATTTGCTGCTCCTCCAAGGGTGGCAGAACCTCTGGGCTTCTCCTATGGGCTCTTGGGGCCACTAAATGGTGAATTATTCCATAAACAGCACACGTGGGAAAATGGGAGGTTGGGAGGGCTCCTGGCAAGGAGAGTCCCAGCCAGGTGCCCCACATCTTCTGGTCCAATTTCTGCTGGGAGTTAGTCAGGAAAGGAGCCTGCTTTGTTCATGCTAGTAGTCAGAAACTTTTCGGAGAAAAGTTTCATTTTAATGAAAGAGATGAAAGTCTCCTTTTTGGGGGAAAGTTGGTTAATTGACATTTTCTGACAGAACATGTTTTGTCAGAAAATCCCTACCTACTCCGAATTAGAGGGCTGGATCTGGCCTCTGTGCTTCAGGCTTATGTTTGGCTAGCAGATAGTGAATTTTTACCAGTGAGAGCAATTTCCTAAAAATCACTTTAGTATTCTGGCAGTTTTTAAGACGGGGAAAAAAAATTAAAATGCTTAGGGGCAAATTTTCTGTGTGGTGTACAGGGAGTTTTAACACATAATAACTGCAGCTAGGTGGGTAGCTCACTATGCTGGAAATTTACTTCTTCATACCTTGAGATTACAAGTCAGGGTGTTTCTTTGTGTCAGCCTTGGGGATTTTGCCATTTTTAGATTTCAGCTTTGTAACTAAGTGGAAGCAGATGAAGTTTATAATGCACAGAGAAGGGAAATTTGCACTGCTCCTTTAATCAAGCCTGGCTAAAATAGCTCAGGAAGACTTCGTGAGTCAGCAATGCTACCCTTTCCTAAAAATCCTGTAGTAATCAAATGTAATGGTTGTGCTGGGAACTGAATGCATTTCAAATGGGAATTAGACCTATGTAATGAAGATAGTGGGGCATAATTAAGGCATTTCATAACTGAGATAGTTAGATTTGCATGATACCCCGATTTCAAGGCATCTGCAACATTCCTCCCCAGTTACCTTAAGAAACTTTCCAATGATTTGGGATAGAGGAGTGGGGAAGGTAGGCCTTTGACACAGTGGTTTAGGTAGGGCAGTGACTTGATTTGATGTTGACCGTCTGATGGTGCCTAGTGTTTAACAGGACACTGGGGTCTGAACTGCACCATGGACCAGAAGATTATTTTAGAGTGGACCTAATGCTTTTTCTCTTCAGAAAGTTTTGATTCCCCGAGGAAAGTTCAAGATCAATCTAATCCAAATTAAACCCATGATCCCGACATGCTGGAGATGTGAAGGATCTTGGGACCTGCTGCTTTGCTCTCCTGATCCCACTCCAGCTGAACTTGCTAATGGAGACACTGCTGAAACCATCTACAGGACTGCCTGACTTTCTGCTGCTCTAGCACTGGATAGGTCTTTCAGGGGAAGTAAAAACGTCTGAAGGCTGCTCTGAGTGTCTCTGGTGAATGCCAGCCTCCAGAAGAGTACCACAAAAGACAGCAGGGCCTGGGAATGGGGACCATGCACCTGGTAGGGGAAACTGCAAAGTCTGACACATAAAGAAAAGCTGAGAGAAAATGTAGGTACTCTGCTTTCAAGATTAGGAGGAATTAAATCCTGTCACCAAAATACTCTTAATTAGAGCTGACTGTGAGATCTGACAGATTTTAGAGGTTTTGATAGTGACTGCGACATGGATAACTTGGGGCGAGAGCTTTTGTTGACTTTGACTTCCAGATTGTTCTTGGCAACAGTAGCAAGCATGTGGGACGCCTTATATAGTTCTAAAAGTTTACATAGTTTATATATAGTTTTAAAAGTTCTCATATTTCCACAAAATTTTTCCACATTTTTACTTTTTCTCCTCTTCATCATATATTAACCTGAATACAGAAGCTGTAATAACGTAAAAATTTCCTTAGCTCTTACACTACCCTAATCTGACAAAACAAATAGATACACATTATTACTCTCAAGATGTAAAGTAAACCCCAAAACCCCAATTAGCCTTTCTCAATCACTGCTAAGTTGATATGGGAGGGATGAAGATAATATGAAAAAAAAAAGTAGTTTTAAAAACCTTGTGTAAGCTGGAGAAGTTGTTCCTAGCCAGCACTTGCAGAATACAATGCCAATGTCAAAAGAGTCCCTTTGCACAGAGAATTGTGAAAGAACAGAGAAGCAGAAAAAAACATCACCAGCAGATCTCTGTAAAATGCAGGTTTCACTTCGAAACAGCTGCTGCAATAATTTTCTTCTGATTTTGACCTTTGTGAGTTTAACATTACAAAGCTGTAGCTGTAGCTTTGGATTCAGGTGAAGACAAAAACCTAAAAATAAACCTCATTTGTTCCAAGACAGAAAACTGAGGTCTGTGTAACTTCAATGTGCAATTACAGGTGTGCTCAGGTTCACTTGACTAGTTCCTGTAGAGAATCAGTTCAGAACACTTGCAGTGTTAATTTAAAGCTAGCTGCAGAACTTGTCAAAAGACAAATCAGGCAGGTTTCCTGTAGCTTTATATTGGTCCAGAAGTCTTCTTCCAAATGAGTAGTTTTCTCCTCCTGCTAATTCATTAATTTTACAGTGCTGTGCATACTGTCAGAATGAGATGTGGGAGTTTGTCAGGATGAATATTGTCATCATGGCTATAAGGCACAAAAAGCAGGGTGGTTGTGAATCAGGCACTGGGGTGGGTTGCTAGAAATGAGTTGTGTCATGGTTGTGTCTCGGTGTTCTGCTCCAGGCTGGCAGTGCCTGTGCTGGATCCAAGTAGGCTGCTGTGGCCATGGGCCTTGCACTTTGCTGGATCCAGAGGGGGTCCTGGTGGCTGCAGTGCTGTGCTGGTGCACTTCAGCTGAAGAGTCATGACTCTCAAAGTGGTTTATAGGAGTTGGAGGGTTTGGGATGGCAATGAAGGGCTCCTTGCCAGTGCTTGTGCTTTAAGGAGCTTCCTTCTGGAGGTTTTGGAGCAGGCTCTGTGCATTTAACACAAAAGCAGTGCCCAAGAAACACAGCTAAACAGTCAGAGATGAGGTTGACCAGGATAAATGTCCAGGAAGGGAGCATTTTCAGGACAATTACACAAGCCTGTTTGATCCTCAATTTCAATTAGGAACAAATAAAATTATATTGCTGGGCAGTCAGATTTCTCTGATCACTTTAAGGCATTGCCTGAGGCAATCTATGAATATTCAATGCAATGACCTCTCTTATAATATTGCAATCACCTGAACATACAAATCATGGAGGTTTTTTATCCTTGAAGTAGGATTTGTTTGACATTCATTTTTTTCACCTTGATTGACTGGCACACCTTGAACTCAAGTGTTCAGTGGTTAACACTCCTTGATCATTGTATGTTGATCTTGACTATCCCTTTCTAATCATAGGATTGATTATTGAAGTAGTTGTGTGAGCCCATGGTAACCTGGTTTCAGATTATTCCAGTGGGTTTGAATTTTTTTCCTCTAGTAAAACCCCTCATTCGCAGTGTCTGTACAAACTGGCTCAGCTACCTCTTTTTGTGCAGGTCTGGGGATGCTGGGTTCCACACTGCTTCTTATTCTGTCATCTGCGGACAAAGAAAGCATTTGATTCCTCATGTCTTTTCACCAGAGCTAGCTAGCTAGCTTTTATTTAGCATTAGGCTAAATAAAAATACTCATTCACAGTTCTGTGCAGGCCTGTTTTCTAGGCTTTGACCTTTCCCACTGCTCTCCTTCAGACCCTCACCAAGTGGTCCAGGTCCCTCCTGAAGGACAGTGTCCCACACTGCTGAGCTTCCCCAACAAACTGCACAACTTGCAGGCTATCCCTTTCTTTATGCATGCCTGTCTCTTTCAAAATTGTGGCATTCTTGGTTGCCACTCAGTATAATTTATTGTAATTCTTAGATCATTTCCTAAAGAACTTCCAACTAACCAATCTTCCTCCATCTTGTATTTCTGCAGGGGAGTATTTTTGCAGGCTCCTGTTGAAATGCACCCTCTTGTTTGTGCCAGTTCCCCAGCTTGTTGGGACCATTTCCAATTCTGATGCTGTCCTCGCACACATGTACAGTCCCTTCTGGCTGGAGGTCATTTGCAAATGTACTGAGAATACTCTATATCCTACCTTCCAGGTCACTGTGATGTGGCATCGAACAGAGCTGGCTCAGGACAAGTCCACAGGGAATACCTTTGTTTTGTGCATCCTTCCATTTTGAGCAGTAAACAATCAATAACTCCTCCCTGGCTTAAGTCTCCCTGTCTTTCTTGCATTCACCTACAGAAGTTTAATCTACATTGTGTATCCATAGCTTATATAAGAGTATCAGAAACAGTGTCACTTACTTAGTAGGTTAAGTATGACATTCGCCCTTCTCCCTTCACCACAAGGTCTGCTACCTTGTTGCAAAATGAAATTATATTGTTTTGACATTATTTTTACATGACAGATTCATGTGCAGTGCTGTTCATCTCCTTCATGTCCTCCCTGGCCTTACAAATCCCTTGTTTATTTGTTTCAGCATTCTCAACTGCCCTTTCATTCCTCACTCTGCCATCCTCCCCCATGTTCACCATGGGCACGGTCACTTTCCAATTGCTCTGTGCCTCTCCATGACTTCTCCAAGGTGAACTCCTAGTTATGCCCCTGACTAGTTCTGTGTAATGACCTGCAGGCTATTTACCTCAGGAACTAATTGGCTGAAGCAATCACAGAGACCAGACTTATTCAAGTACCCTTGAGGCTCAGTTTCTGTATTTTCTTTCCCTTTATGCAGATGGTGATAGTTACTTTCCTCATAGGTCTTAATTGTTGTCCATCTACTGTGGACCTGTTGATGGAAGTTATTGCTCAAAAGAAAGCCTCTAAATCATCAGCATTCATATCTGCTGTACAGACGTATGACATTCCTGCTTTTCCTCCAGTTTCCTCAGTTATTTGGGTTCTTAGGTAATTTCTTAGCTGTAGCACGTTCTGTGATTTCACTGACCTTCCAGCCCACTTTGCAGTGTGATGATGCCTGCCCTGGCAGGGCTGGGCACACCAGGTGGCACAGACCATCCGGGAGCGCAGCAGTGGACCCTGGGGTGGGCACACCAGGGCTCTGCTGCTGCAAAAAGGTGGACCTTTGCTGCCCTCCTGATCGTCCAGGGTTGCTCAGTGATCACACAGAAATAAGCATGTCTTAAATCACCTCCATCCCTCATTCTCAACCTATACTGAGTTAGTGCAAACTAATTAGATCACAGAATCACAAGAGTATTCTGAATTGGAAGAGACCCACAGGGATCATGGAGTCCAACTCTGAATGGCCCATATGAAAATCGAACCCACAACTTTGGTGTCATTAGCACCAAGCTCTGACCAAATGAGCCAATCTCAGATGATCTGGCCTTCATTTTCCTTTCAGGAGGCAGAAGGTAGCTGGTGAATATCATGGATAGCCCTTGTGTTCATGCTGAGCCGCTCTATTGTGGTTCTGCCGCATGCACCCGTGCGTGGCACAGCCAAAGAACCACAGCTGGGGGGCAACTGCAGACAATCAAAGTCCTCTGGCCCAGCCACTCGTTGTGATACATGAAAGAATTGTGTTAATTTATATAAAGTAGCTTTTGCTATGGCTGCTTCTACTTGAATTTGATTCTGAAAAGAAGAAATTATTCTCCCTCCGTACTGCAGACTTTGTAACATTTAGTGTATTCTTCATTCAGGTCACTCGGTACCTGAAGCATCCCACTGCTTTTCTCCTGCAGATAAAATGGTGCATTTTGTTTCCCCTTGTTCAGGCTTGACCTCTTCTCTTGCCCTGCCATCCACATCTCTCTAATATCTCAATTTTTGTGGGCTTAACCGGTGCATGAGGAAGCCTTTGTGGAGGACTTAAAGGAGACCATCTTGTATGTCCTGACATCCCCCTTCTAGTTTCAGCCCCTGGCCTCTCCCAAATCCAGCAGAATCCCTCCTCCAGTGTCCCAGTTCCGTCTGATTCATCTTCCTTGCAGCAAAAGGCTCCTAATCCTCTGGTTGGGGAACTTGCATTTCTCAGAGGGCACAGGACTAATGCCAGCTTTCCCGGCCAGCTGATGTGCTCTCCTGTCTGCTACTCAATGCCTGAACTGGAAAAAGCTGATAAAACTTCTACAACAAATAAAGCACTGCTACTCTCGACCACTTTTCTCCCTGTACCTTTTTCGTATCTTCCTTTACTTATAAACCTGACGCCTCATTTTCTTTTACATCGTTCCTCTCATGCTTGTCACTTGCCCATTTTAAGATTTTTCTGCACCTGGTAGATCTGGTAAATGAGAAGTGGATTGTTAATGATTAGATAAATTTCTGTGTGAAGACAGGGTTAGAAAGTCAAGACTAGCTAGTTCTGAAGAAAACTGAAAGTCAGAGTTGATGTATAAATCAGGATTTCAAGTCAAATTTCTTCCTATTTTCTGCTTTGAAAAATAAAAGGGCATGGAGATATTAAATTGACAAGAGAAATACAACAATTCAAAAACTAGTATGTTTTTTAACATATGTCCTGAGTGCCTGGAACTTGCTACTTTTTGTCTATCAACATATAGTAATGTTCATGGGAAAAGACATTTATTTATCTGGCTAATAAGAATTCATACAATTAGAGAAGACTTAATTAATAGAAGAAATTTGTAAGAAGTATGCTTAAAGTAAACTTAGAGGTGTGTGTGTCCATTGAAATAACCCCCCTGGCTTCAGAGCACAAAGCAGCCACTAATAGGAGAGAGTTTTGTTATAAATCCATAGCGGGCAGCGCATGCAGCATCCCCTGCCCAGGGACCCGGCCCTGCCCGCAGCAGCTCCCCAGGCACCCAGCGGAGTCTCCTGGCTCGGGAAAGCACAGGGCATTTCAGACAGTCTGGCTGCATGTGGTTTTTTTCAGGATGGGTGAAGTGGCATCTTTGTTTCAGAAAAGTTTGAAGAGATCTCTTCATGAGAACACACAGTTAGATGGGCTTTAGTTGTCTACAGCTTTCAAATACAAATATAAATACACAATGTATGGCTCTGAAGGAGTGTGTGCTTTGTATTTCCAGGGCCCTCCTGCCTGGGAGAGCCTATACCTGGCAGATCTTTACTGACCACACACCTTAAAACATCTCTCTCTCCCTCAGATATGTGCACATGTATATAAATATACATGCACCCTAAAAAGCATTTTTCCTATTGCCTTTTTTGAATATTAAAGATCAATGTTTTTGTCATTATTTTGCTTTTCATTACCTCTTTAAAGCTGATGTTAAGTAACAAATTAGACTCAAAACCAACCGCAAACAGCTCTCATTGGCTGAGGTATTTGATTGAAAGTAACCACAACTATGGCAGCAATAGTATTGGTATTGGCAATCGAGTTATAAAACAAGCACATCTCTAGAGGGCTCTACATACAGCATGACCCAAGACTCGTATATATTTTGTCATGCAGCAAAATACCAGTATAAGTCATGTACCATAGACAAGCTAAGTAGAGAGTGTGAGTCAGTCCCCAAAAGTCAAAATGCACTCTCATCAGCTGCAGCAAACAGCAGGCGGTGGGTGTGAGTTGTGGTCTTGCCACACTGCGGGTGCACAGCCACGCTGGGGCATCCCCTGCACTCAGGGTGCACAGAGCGGCCGGGGATGTCCCACCTGAGCCGAGTGAAGGTACCTACGAGCACAGCTGAGGTGGGAGGGGTGTGAAGTCTCCCTGCAGGACTGCTGGTCAGCGGTGCTGCTGCTCCACAGCCCGAGCTTTGTCACCCTTGCAGCAGTACAGCCAGCCTGGGTTTTGGCTGTGCAGGCATCCGCATCAGTAATGTTGGAGGAATAGGTATTCCTGTAAGTCTTTGATAAATAGCTACAGCAAATAAGGGGCAGATACGATGGTGTAATAAAAAGACAAATAGGTTACATGAGATAAGCTAGGAAGAAAACA
This sequence comes from Falcunculus frontatus, assembly GCA_013398115.1. NCBI lineage: Eukaryota > Metazoa > Chordata > Aves > Passeriformes > Falcunculus > Falcunculus frontatus. Next base: position 476,227 of record VZRV01010667.1, on the reverse strand, counting down.
AGTTAGATACCTTTATAAATCACATCAAGGAGTTATGAGACATACAAGTTTGATCTTTGCTGGAGAGGCTGATGGGGAAGTATGAGCAGTACCTACAGACAGGAGAGCTGGACACTGGTAAATGAGAGATGTTTACAGTATTACAGGAAATTATTATCTTTTTATCATTACACTATTTAGACCTGGCAGCTTAGGTAGATTTGAACTCACATCTATTCTGCTTTTATCAATGACTTCAGCTAAAAGAATAACAAAAACATTCACAGAGGAGTTGAGGTCTCCGCAGAAACTGTAAGTGATGTCAGTAGTCCTGGGAGGAGATTGAGTATTTTGCTTCCCTTTGCTGTTGAAGTGCCATGTGCTTCTTGGTCCCTCTTGGTCTGGGATCACACCTCACACCATCAGGAAGCAGGGTCAGGGATTTCATCCAGTGCCAAGCGAAAGGATGTACTGCACAGCTCCATCCATATGGCAGCAGAGTAGAAATCTTAGTAGGATCCTTTTTGGCAGGGATGCAGGGGCAGGTGAGCCATGAGCCAAGCGGGGGTGTTGACAGATTTCTGAAAGTCCCTCTGGAGCTGAAGTGCTTCATCCCTTTTTATAATCTCCTTGAGCTAAATGGCACATTGATAAACTGTCTAGGATAACTAGTGTTTTCCAGATGTTACCAGACAGTGGGGACTTTTTCAATGATCCTTTGTTACTGTTTAAGATCAAAAAGGTTTGTAACCAGTGAAATGGGAGGAAGAAAAAGCTTCTTGATATTGCAGAGAGTGTTTAAGTATCCTATTGTTTAGTTAACATGTTTTGACAGATGTGGTTTCAAGATGCATAAAAGTGTAAAAAACCACTGTTCTATAAACCTCATCAGTCAAGGATTGGAATTTAGATTTACTTCTTACTGAACAGAGCTATTGTGTTCTACCATGGAGCTACTGAAAATGCATAGCCATAACAGCGCTTGGATTTAAAACACAATATACCAGGTGGACTCGCATGGAGTGATCGGAATACTAAGTGTCACTGGTGGTTTGCAATGAGCCTGAGAGATTATTTGTTTTAGGAAGAAAGATGAGTAGGCTTGCCGTAAAAGTGTGAGGAATCTCTGATTGGGGTACACATGGTAGACAGGCCAAACATCTTTCACCATGATTAAGCAGTATCAGACACTGAAGTTGGATTGCTTGTTCTGGTGATGCTGTTGCTCCCTCCATGCCATGGCAAGTTAATCTGGCTCAGCAGCAGCTGCAGGATAAATTTTGGCATTTGGCGTATATTTTATCACTTGCTTCCCTTCTCTGATTTCTCTATTTGAAGTAGGGTCTGTGTGTGAGAACAGCTCCTCTGAGCTTTGATCTGCTTCAGGGTTTGACCTAACGTCACTGTAATCTCTACCACACAGAACAGAGCGCTTTACGAAAGAGCATGGCACAATCTTCACCAATTTTGAGCTGGGTTTGTACTGCTGTTTGATTTTCCACAGTCTGCAAGTTTCCACATGACCTGTACCTAGTACCTGCTGTGTTAGGGCTTCAGAGGGGAGTCTTGGGGGACCTTGCTGACTACTGAAGCTCCAGCTCCTGATCTGGTCCTTGCCTTGCTCCCAGCAAAGCAAAGATGACATGCAAGCATGCCATGTAAACATGTCACTTGCATAGAAATTCATCATTTTGAGCCCTTCCCATGCAGTACAGACTTCCTAGCCTACAATGAGGAGAAACAATAACAGCAGTGCCAAACAATAATATTTGTAAAATGGCAGTTTTCGGCTAACCAAGCTTCCCAGTGCTGTCCCTCCTTGCTGGCAGTAGTATCTTCTGGAAGGCTGGCCAGCCTTGGCAGCAGGGACATGCTGCTGGAATTCACATTTGGCAGAAAACCCTACTGGGAAAAGCAGGCGCAGCTACTGATTCGGATGGAGTTACACTTGTTTACACTTGAACCGAGCTCAATCCCCAACTCTGCAGTAGAATTTAGGTTCCTGGTGCTTTGCTCTGTCTGCCGTTTGCTCAGGCCACCTACACACAGAAGCAATGCTGCAGCTCCTCAGGGCTTACAGCAATCTTGTTAGTTAGGGTTTTGTACAAGGCTTGCCTTTTCCCCCCCAAAATGCATTTAAATAAGTAGTAGCACTATGCTCTGCTTTTTTACTGAGCCAGTAACAAAGGAACTAAGCACAACAAGAACAGCAGGAGAACTACAGCAAAGATGTGGGGGATTAAACAACAGGCATCTTCTCATCTTACCAGCAAAGTTTTTAGTGAAATATCTTTACAGAAAGAATTTGAATGGTTCTGATTTTACACAGAGTAACATTAAAAATAAATGCAAAATTTTAAGCATTGTAAAATCTCTGTAACTGGACTACTTCAGGCTCTGGCAGTAGGCAGGAATATGCTTTCTCTTGTTTGCAAGACCGTTGCAGTGGTTTGGGTATTCCTAGGGTAAAAGGGGAATGGTCCTGATGGATGGAGGCAGGGCTGCCGCTGGTGTGTTGTAAGTCCTCTCATAGCTGCTAATGAAGAGGTGCTTGCTGCTGTTGTTTGTAACCAAGAAGGATGAGGGCTCCCCAAGGCTCTGATTCCTGTGCTCCTGGCCATCCATAACTCTCGGTGTAGCGGCATGACATGAGCAAGAAAATGAAAAGGAAAAAACATTGGCTGTCTATAAGCATCTTTGAAAAATCGATCCAATAAAATGTTCAATGAATATATTCACAAGTAATCTATGCAGCTATATGAGCTGAAAATAAATACAGGAAGGAGGAAGGTCAGTCATTATATCCCTTGTTCCAAATAAATCAAATAAGTTGTCAGATCAATTATTTGTCAAATATGAGTTGAGTGACTTTTGGTCTCCTCTAGTAGTATGTCAAAGAAGTGAATAATTAACATTAGCTTGGCTCACCAGTGATGTTGACTTGGCCTTGAAGTTCTGTAGGCCAAGTTATTTATCTGCTCAGATTCTTCATGAATTGTTTTGTTCGGTTTGGCTGTGCATTGATAGATGTCCAAATAGATGCATGTCATTGCTGGGTTTGCTCCTGAAGAGTTCGATTTTACCTTCGTCTCTTGGCAGATCCTTCACAGCAAACTGCTGAGAATATCTTCTCATTTGCTTCCATTTACTGTAGCTGATGCCTTGACGATTTCTGTTGCTTTGTCTCCTTGTTACCCTATTTGATTCACTTATTAGCCTGTAAATGTCCCTGGGAACTTAAAATCTTGTCTAGATGGACTGGTGGCTCATTATTAATAGAAATACCTTTGAGAACTCATTTATATGTTTTGCTGGTAGGTTCTGCCCTATTCTTAAGAGTTCATGTCTGCTCTAATTTGAGAAAAGACTTTGATTCTTAATTTTATACTCAGTACTGGGATGCTAACTGACAGCATCTCTTTGCTTTTCTTCCCATTTTAATATACACAGCATTTAAGGCCAAATCAGGCAAAATCACTCATTGACTGTTTAACCAATGACTTCAGGAGAAGCTTTGCCAAACGAAGATGAAAGGCTTGGGCCGGTTACCAGTTTCAGTGCTACAGAAATACTGGAAGGCCTCATACTGTATGTCTCATGCCTTAGACAAGCATGATGGGGGACAAAAGACTGCCAAAAGGACAAGATACCAGGGAGTTTCACGAGCAGAGGTGGCAGAGAGGCTGCAGGATATGGGAAGGGGGATATACAGACTTGGGAAGGAAGATCTGGGTACAGAAGTAGAAAGAAGACTTCGAACAAATGGAAAATCTCTCTAATTCCCAACACCCACAGTATCATCTTCAGAGGCAGCTTCTCATTTCAGTTGGCTTTCTCAGAACTTAGACTCATGTACATGTAATATTTGATGACTTAGGCAGAAATAGGTCTGGTTTCAAAGCTGATCTTTGCATTACATATTGAATCCATTATAGATTCTCTTCTACTTTAATGAAAAGCCTGCATGAATGGCTTAAAAAATAGAAAGAACTTACATCATAAATTGGACTGAAGCACTTGCCTGAGAATTAGCATGAATATGTAAAAACTGTCTCAATCAAAGAAATGGTAATAGTAGAACTGTTTGAATATCTCAGCATAAATAAAAGAGATGTAAGTGCACTCTGCATTCTGTTGCATTTTGTGCATCTTTGTAGGAGGTAATATTTCCATAGTATTTAAAGGACACATTCTGTCTTTTTATGCAGGGATGCAGTCTGACATGAGAGCAAGTCCTGATTAAGCATAGTACTTGGATCAAGAATTTATGGCTTGTGTTCAAAAAAATTTTTAGAAGTCATCCTTCTGTGGAAGAGATATGGAACTAAGATGTACATTGAGCTCTCCCTGACTCATAAGCAAATGCATGGAAGTACATGCTGCAGTGTACTGTATCCTCTCAAGGAACTGTTCAAAGGATGCCTCACAACAGTGTAAGGGATAAAAAAGTGGCATAATCCTGTTCTTGGGCAGTTTTTTCAGACGATGGCTCTACGTTGCAGTTCTCAGCCATGGAAGGGAATGATCGCCCAGCAGAGTGAAATAATTGGATCAGAACTGTGATTACAGTGTAGTTTTGTTTTGCTAGTTAAGCTAGTATTTTACCCTACAAGATTTAAGAATTTTGGATTGGTAACAGAAATGAACAGACAGAATAAGAGCAGCAAACAAAGTAAACTTGGAGCCACTCTATGTATAATTTTTCTGTTTTCTTTTCTTTCCTGGGGTTTGCTGGGCTGTACAAATGTTGCCCTGTTGACATTCCTATAGCCAATAGCACATTTTCTGTGCTTGATAAGGGAACAAGTCTTTCTCACTTACCTGGGAGAACAGCACACTCAAAGTAAAACTATTATTTATTTATAGAACAAATGGGAAGGTACTTAGAGGAGATCAAGTATGCAGAATGAAATGCCAAGGTTTTCTTTTACATCACAGATGGAAGTGATTTGCTGTCATCCCTCATTTGGAAGATCCTCATCATTGTGGATGTTCTAACCCATCCATCCCCATACAGAATATCCAGGCCTCTGTGTGCTGGGTTGTCACGGGTACCTGTGTGTATCCAGGAACTCTGTTCAGATGGAGTCTAAACAATCACATACCTACACAGAGAAGAATACTCTTTTCACCAAGAGGGCTGAATTTGAGCTCACACTTCTCTCCATCTCTCGACAGAAGCTTGTTTACTCAAATGCAGCAAAATACAAAACATTTACAAAAACATCAGCCTAACTGCAGCTTTGGAGTGGAGTTGGGGGAAAGGATGGGTTTTTTTCCCAAAGGAGGGGTAGAATGACTGTTTTGGTCTCATGACCTTGGAGAAATGAGGGACCCTTAAAAATATGGGGGTTTGGTCCTGCCTCTCAGTTACGCCAGCATTTATGGTTGTAGCCAAAAGACTGACTGAGTGCCTACCACCAGCTGCCATCTCCTCTCCCTCTCCTAGGAGCAGGGGAAGCAGCAGATTGGAAGTAAATCACCACAAAATGCAGTACCAAGTAAGGATTCAAGCTTTCTGCCCCCTGTTCCACCTACTCTAGAGATATTTCCCAGCCTGTAGCCCATGGATTCCCAATTTTGATGGAAAACACAGGCTGATTTTGAAATGTGACAGCGATTCAGAGGGAGGGAGGAGAGTCTGCCAGATGGCTCTGCTTTGCACCTTCTTCAGTTTGCAGGATAACACTTGGTGATTTGCCATAAATTTACCATTTTCTTCTGTGCTGTGGAATGAAGCTAAACTTTTGGCCTCTTGGCTCCATCTTTCCACGTAAGACCAAAACAATGCAGTATCGTGGAGGGAGGAGGAAGACTATTTGCTCTTGTATGTGCAAAGGGAATAAATGGGGAGGGAGGGGGGTGCTGTGGAAGGAAGGAGAAGCAGCTCATGAAGAATATAACTAGCAGAGCTGGAAACACCCCCTCACTGCCCACAGTGAACATCTCATTCCCCTGAGAGTCTGGCTGGAGGTGTTTTAAATCCATGAGACCAGAAGGAAATGTTTATTCACATGATCATAATCTAAGGTGGAATTATAGCCTGAATTGATGAACTTTTGGAGGCATGTTACTTGTTACTATACAAATCCAAATGACACTTTCTTTGCTAATTTTCTTTGCTCTCTTCCTGCCAGTGCAGCAGAAAATGGTGAAGCAATTCCACTGGGGCATGGTGGGCCACTAATCTCCACACCGAGCAACAGCAGGATGTGCTGTGCTTTCAGATCTGTGTTTCAGTGTCCTCCTTTGTCCTTCTTCTGGCCTCTCTTCAGAGCTTCCACTGAGAAAATTTTACCATGCTTTAATTCACTTTCACACTGTAACTAGTAGGAGTGTGATAATATCACATTACATGATTATTTTTGGTAGCTGCTACCAGGGACTAAAGAGTAACAAGACTATAAATACCCATTGCATGACCTTAATACAATCCTTCTAGTTTATGAAAATGTCAATTTTCCTTTATGATAATTTTAACAAATATAGCACATAGAGCAGAATGGAAGTCAGAAACTTGCAACTGGGAGCTCTGATTTTTTTAAGTTCAAGAGACAGAAAACTTGTCAATAGGAGGGGTTTGGAGCATGTGTCATGTTTGCAGAGAAACTAAGTTTATGCATGTAATTTTCATATTCTGATTGAATTCTCAACCAGGCATTTAAAATTATAGTCCTAAAATTTGCAGTGATGTTTAGTCTCTTGCAGGTTCAAGTCAAGTCATGTGCATGGGCTGGGCTGTTCAGCAGCACAGTGTGGCTCTGTCACCCACACACAGAATTGAACAGCTTCCCACAGCTGGCCCCCCACCATTTTGTGTCTCTTGCCAACAGAAGTCTTCTTGTGTAACTGGTGGAAGGAGGAGTTCAGCCCAGGAGATGCTCCATGTTGGTCATCAGCTCCATCACTGTCCTTCTGCAGCCGAGGAAGGATTCCTGGCCCGTCACACCCCCATGCAACCACCCCTGTTTCACTTCAAAGCAGTCACCCCCAAACCCACATGTCCTTGTATCTCCCTTATCTGTGCCTGTCCCACTGTTTTGGTGCCTATGCAGCAGCACAACACAGCATCAAGTGTTCTGTCCCCCAGGAGGATGAGCTTTTTGCAGAGCCCAGTTTTCTGTCCATCTCCCAAACTCAAGGATGAGCTGCTTTGCGTGCACATCTCCTTCAGCTGTCCCAGCTGGGCAGGTCAGAGCAGAGGCTGGGTACTGGCAATGGTACCGGCAGTGAGATACACTTAATATTTTGCATGTGATCTAGATGCATTTCACAGTTAAGTAAAAGTGTAAGTATCTAGTGGTTTTGCACTCTGAAATCTATGCACCTTTTCAGTACAGTGTTACCTGAAGTGGCTTCCTTCAGAGCAGATGCCTGTAGCCACTTGCCCTCTGACAGGGCATTAATTGCACAGAACCTAATTCCTGCTATCATTTCCCGAAGAAGCTGCTTTGTTCAGAGACAACCCAACTTAGGTTTAGCCATAAATTTACTGTGAATGTACAAGCAATTTAACTTCTACTCAGAAGTATGTCTAAAGCATTAGCTTGCAAACAACTGCATGTGCAGAAGTTCAGTTTTCTCAAGAGAGAAATGTGCAAATGTGCCGAGATAAGATTCATTAAATCCTTTCTATCTGCTCCTGTTTTAAAAGTTCTTCAATGCTACTGCAATGGCTAGAATGACAAATCTGCTTGTGCTATAGAACATATCTAAATGGAAATAAAGATAGCTACAAGTATATGTGCTGTGCTGCACATGTGAGCTCTGGTCAGGATAATAGCTTTAATATAAGAATTCATACTTTTTCGATAGCACCTGCTGTATTTTTGGTACTCTGATAGAAATTCCAGACTTTGAGAATAAATCCTTTCTCTATCCAAAAATGCTATTCGAATGAAAATTGTAATTTAGACACAATGACATTATTTTAAAAATTCTGTGTAGGTTGTAGCAAGAGTCTGTCCTTAATAAAACATTGATCTCAGTCTTATTTGTCAGTTTTAACAAGGTTTTTCTTGCAAAGTAAGAACTGTCTCCAGAAGGTCTAGTTTAAACAGTAAAGCAGGGTGAGGAGGCTCCCTGTTTTCCAGACTGAGTTTTTTTATGGGAGTAAATTGTATTAAGTCTGAATTTAAACAGAAACTCAGAAGGAAAACAAGTACCAGTTTCAATCATCCAAGATTTTAGTTTGCTTGGGGGCTTTTTGGGGTTTGTTTTTTATTATGAGACTTGGTAGCAAATCTGCTAGGACTAAAAATTTGCAGGTTTTGTAAAAACCAGCTCTATTTCTTAGAACTCTGTCTCAAAAGTGTTTTGAGGTCCTGGAGTGAATGAAGATAGTTCATTTGAAGCAGGAGGTCCTTTGACTGCTCCTTTCATAGTTCTAAGCGGTGTGTCCTGGGAATCATCACAAGCCAGGAGTTTCCCAGGAGGCTGCTGCCATGCTGGCCACGTGTGGCTGACAAGTCCCTGCCCCTCGCAGGGATGATCCCGAGCTCTCTTCTGGCAAGGGCCCCACAGAGCCTCAGCCACTGGGCCTTGGAAACAGGCAAAGCAATGCCATGCACACCTTGTGCCACCCTCCCTTAGGCTGGTGGGAAGAACTCCTCGGTGTCAGGGTGTGATCTGGCAGTCTCAGTATACTAACATTGAAGAGAGGTCTTCCTGATGAACGTCTGCAGCTGGAGTCCTTACACAGGTGTGTCTTGGTGCTTAGAGAACTACGCAAGAATTCACTTCCAACTGAGATGCTGCTAAAATATTTTTAGCAGAATGGACTGATTTCAGGAGAGATGGGCATTTAGGCAGGATTTTCAGGCAGATTGTCTCAACGTGGGCCCTGGTTTCTTACTGCAGAGATAGGCAAGGCAGAGAGCAGGAGGACAGGTTTGCACAGGTCTCCCCTGCTGCCACAGGGTTCTCTTGAGGATCTATTGAGTTGTCCCACAATAGATCCATTCAAATTTTCTTTTTAGGAACTAGTGTTGGTTAGAAGGCGAGGGATTTCTTCACCCCAAAAAGGGTTTGAACTCACATTTCCCACATTCAAGAGGTTCATCTGAGGCCTGTAAGATTAGGATCATATTTTAAGCTGCTATTCTCCAGTTAGCTTTCTCTCAGTAGGTTCCATGTTTGTCCACAAGTGAACAAATAAATGCTGTGCTTCAGTTCAAACTCCCAAAGCTTGCATGTGTGAAAGAAGCTGCTCTTACTGCTACACAAGCCCTTGGCTACTGAACTGCTATGCCACCAGTTTGTCAGGATATATGATTATATATATGAGATGAATAGCAGGAAGCTTTCCTTTTTTGCACATGGCAAGGGTAGGGGGAGGTTTGGAAATCACACAGCGTTTTTGTGACAAATAGATCAAGATTTAATACTTCCTAACTATTGCTGCATGTGAACAAAAGGACTTTATTTTGTAGATTAAACAAATTCCGGTGAGTGGCATCTGTTTCTTGTTGGCCCTCACAGCTGATCCAACACTGCTTTTCCTTAAGCTTTCGCAGCACAGCTCTGTCACAGTAATGCTGGATAATACGACGACCAATACTGATTGCTCCAGTACTAGAAAAGGTAGTAGCTGTTGCAAATACTTAGATCATTTCACTTCTCCGTAGAATATATACTACTTTCGTGAAGACTTTAAAAAATCCCAAATAAATAGTTCTAATCAAAGGAACACAGGTGAGAGTCAACCATGGTTATGTATGTGTAAGCAAGAGCAGAAATCTTGCACCTGGTATGGGCAGGCTTGTGCAGTCATAGCACTCAGCCTGTCTGTTTATCAATATTATGATCGCTCAAGAAAAACTGCATTTCTAAACCCTTAGTTTTGATTATCATTGTTTTGTCAGCAATTTCTGTATGATTGGCAGAACTTTGGATATGAAAGCCTACTTTAAGCATAGAAACATTAGATCAATCATGAGATTTTATAGCTACTCCATTTGTATCCTTTTCACTTGCCACCTAATCCTGAAGCACTGGGGATTCCCATTTTCACGTCTAAAAAACGTAGCAGAAGACTTACACAGATTTGTATCATCTGCTGTACCTTTTGTGCTAACCTGGTACACACAGTCATCATGAGGAGCTCGATGCCTACCTGAATCCTTGAATGAATCAGTCCATGAATTGTTTCAAGACAGGGCAAACACCTGAGTGACCCCTCCTCAGTTGGTGCGTTGTGCTGGCTTGGTTGCGTTGAACTGGCAGGACCTGGAGTGTTGTGTAGCTGAGCCTTGACTCCCTATGTGGAATAGCCTTTTTTACTGCTGACTCTTCCAAATGATAGCAGAGGTTTTACACTGTGTGTCTGAGCACATCCTTAATTATATTACTCTTTCTCTGCTTGCTACTGGTATAGTGAAAATATCTTTTCATTTCAGTGATTGAAGTCTCTGTGACATCTAAGCAGTGCCTCACAAAACAAAACCATGGCTCCTTTTATCTCTCCATTATTCCTTTAGCAATCTGATTCTCTATTTTTTCATTTCATATGTACATTGGCTGAAAACCTTAACAATATTGCACTGTAAGTTTTATCTCTTTTATGAGGTAGATTGCGCCAGTGCCTTTCCAAATAATAGTTATATCTTCTTCAAGTCCTTTGCTTGAAGACTTAAAAGTCTTCGTGTATCTACAATTACCATCTATTAATCCAAGAGTATAATCAGTCTAACATCTCGATGGTATTAGAAATGGTTTGGATGCTTTCTCGAATTTAATCTCATCTGCAAAATGTGAAATGTGAATTTCAAGTCCATCAATCAAGCCATTTTTAGACATGATAGTACAGTGGGAAGATTGAGTTCAAAAGTTCAGGCGTGTAACTTGTTTCCAAGGTCCTTTTGGGTTACATGTTATTTATGCTTTCTGCTTTGTCCTTCTCCTTAGAGCCCTGTTAGTCATGTTTGATACTTTGGAATTCTATTCTGCTGGATTTTTTGCTCTTCTGGTATTTTTTTAAACAAAAGAATCTCTTTTTTTCCCATTCTAGTAATAGAAGAAATTAGGGTAGAAGGGTCAACCAAAGCCCTGGGTCAGCTGAAGTCTTTCAGTGAACTTCACTGAGCTTGGGATCTGTTCTTCAAAAAAACGGGATAAAATTGAGTTGGCAGCTCATTACCCTCGGCAGCCGGGACTGAAGAAGGCAAGGTAAAATTGAATACCTGCTCTCCCTTCAGTGTGGTATGGATAAGAAAGGATAGGTATGGATAGGCATGGATAGGTATGGATAAGTGGGTGAATAGTATTTGATTAGAAGTACTTCTGGAATGTGTGGAGCACTTGGTATTTGCATATCCTACCATTCTACCACCAAAATATTCACCTTCAGACCAGTGAGTATAACAGTGTTCACTTGGAGATTTTGTTAACTGGATTTTCTGGAAGTATTTGACATAATAGAATAATTCAAATCATCTCTCTTTTACTTTATTTTTCTAATCTGAATATAAGTTTCTCTTTTTGGGTTGTTTTTTGTCAGGCCAAATCGCTGCTGCTGCTGCATATGTTTGAGAAGAAACATCTGTTCTTATGTTTGGATTAATAATGCCCCTGAAGCTCTTCCACTCGCAGGTGCGGCAGCTCTGTCATCCCAGGTGTCTCTGCCTGTGGGCACCCACACGTTGCTTTCTACTTCTTGCCTGGCTTTTTAAGGAAGGATCTATTGGTCAGATTGAAGCTTGGCTGAGATCACACAGCTTCAGCCAGAAAAGCGATGATATTCATGTTCTGTTCCCCAGGAGCAGCTGGGAATGCCTGTTTGAACAGAAAATACTGTCTGTACAAAAGCTGCCTCCAGCACAGGATTGGCTGGGGGCTATTGCTACTATCAAATGCTCACAAAGAGATAGGAAGGCGGGAGGGAAAGGGGCACTGCTGCCTCTTTGGTGTCTGTGCTGCTGGTGTGAGGGAGAGGCTGCGGGAAAAGGAGATCCTTCAACCGATGAGGAGTTGAGCCTGCATTTGATAGTGTAGAGATTAAAGGTTATGTCTCTAGATTCCCACCGATTTTACTGAGGTCACTGCAGCCTCTCAGGGACTCAGCTGGCTGCCCAAGCACAACTAATTGCAGGATTGAACCCAGCTGATTACATTTGAAATTGTCTTTGTAATGGTTACTCTATTTTCTGAAGCTCCATCATGTTAGTAGAAATCTAATATCTTTACTAAATCTAGATTTTGTGTGATCCTGGATTCAGAAGAGAGCCTGTTAAACTTCTATTTGTACTGTTCATCTAATCAAGGTTGCTTATCATTGTTGCACAAGAAAAGGAAACATATCAAATAAAAAAAATCCGTTTTATAGTTGGCAAATGCCTGTATTTTGTCTTTGTATGATGTGTTGTCATTCATCATCTAACCTTGGGGAAATCATGGGCACTCTAACAATGTAAGAGGCCAATAAAAAAGAAAATTATTTCAGTAAAATTTGAGCTAGGGATATGTAAAAGAGAAATGCCCCTGGGTAATAAAAATTACCCATGCATAATGGCTGTGGATGTATCAAGCAGGCGTGCTGTACATACCCACGCCAGCTCAGCTACAGGCTGTCCCTGCTCACCAGGCTCAGGTGTACAAAGATGATGGGAGAGAGGCGAGAGAACACGAGGTCAAGCGGGAAGCAAGGACTGAGGAGCTGAGTGCTTGGTAAGTGCTTGCCTGTCTTTACCCATCTCTTTCACCTCTTTGTTAGAGCTGTCTCCTTTGATCTTGCCTTTCTCATTATTAGTCTCTGCTACAGAATTTGGGCTCAGTTCCAAGGTTGAGGCCTGCTCCTGCTGAACGTCTCCCTGTTAGTCAGCCTGTCTCATTAGAGTCTGCAAGGCTTGTGCTGTGCTGCAGCAATGACATTGCTCACTCTTGCTTTGGTGCACTGTAGGGTCTGTGCTTCTCTCCATTTTAATAGTTGGATTCATTTTCTACTGTCCTCCCCTTTGGACTTGGCTGGCATAGCTTTAGGAGGCTTCTTAAGGTACAGCTCCTTAGTCTTCACTTTTACTCTTGTGAGGACCTAGCCCCAATCTGTGCCTTAGCTAGGGCCCTAAATGTTCTGAACAAGAAGGCAGTTTTTTACAAGAAACTGCTTTTCCAGCAAGTCCTGTTCTGACAGATTGCAATCCCAGCAAGTAGTGTGGCTCCTGCTGGAGGTCTGAAGTTTACTGGATATTTCCATTTAATATTTAACATTTTTTGTTTATTGCCCTTTTTATTCTCACTGCCTCTCAAGCTAGCAAGGGGCACGAATCTCAGATAAGGGGTAAGTTAATAGGTTATCGGGTGATTTGGGCTATGTCCTTCCTCTTGGCCAGAAGTTACCACACAGTGAGCCTTTGACTGCTTTGGGCTATTTCCTGCCTGTCTGACCACCTCCTAACAGGCAAGAGTCACATGCATAAAACAAGTCACTGTTAAAAAGAAATTATTACAAAGGGGTGGTTCTGCCAGCTAGCACTGGGAATGTGGGAAAGGTCCCTGAACTTTAATACTAGAGTTAAAAAGTCTTCCAGAAGCAGAAAGTCAGAGCTCTTGCAGCACATAAAGCTCCTTGCAGATAAGTCCAGACACAATCCCTCCTCCTCTTCTGGTGCACATTACCCCAATGACTCTTTATTAATGGGAGTCTCCTTTTTTCCCATGTGACATTTTCCATTTGCAGTGACATAAAGGATGCACAGTGAAGGCCAGACTCTTCTCCACAGCAGGCACTGTATTTACTGGCTCCCTGCCCCCCCTGCCCCCACCTCGTTGTCCACTACAGCAAATTTAAGCTTCTTGTCTTCATCAATGTAGCCTGTCATAGCTCCTAGTGTGAGCAAGTGTGAGTTTTCTCTTTGAATAAGGCTGTTGCTGCATCAAGTCCTTTTAGCTCCTTTTTCTCATTTTAAAAGGGTTTAGTTAATCCTGCTGGCACTAATATTTGAGCCAAAAAGCTGGGTAAATGAATCCATGATGAGCTCTGTGCTACTGTAACTGACTTCCTCCAGTACCAAGCTAGGTGGTTTAAAAATAGCTGGGGTACCAGTATGTGCCAGCACAGTCATTTCTGTGCCTGGAGCAGAGACATGCCCAAAGAATCTAAATTAGAAACAACTTTGCTGACTTGATTCCACCTGCACCAGCTGTTTGTTTAGGTAGATAGCCAAACAGCAAACACCCACAAAGCTGTTAACTCTGCAAATCTTCAGTGAGTATTTCCTAAACTACTGCTGACAAATTTCTGATGGGACCTTAATCTCTATAAAATCTATTGGATGATGTCAAAGCACCATTAGTCAGCATGTCATTGGGCCTACTTTGCCGTGTGGCTCAGCGATTTGTTTTCCCATTCTTACTGCAGAAAAGTGAAACTGGGAAAACTTCACACAGTGAGGGAAATGGGTGCAGCCCCCAGCTCCTGATGAGCTGGTGGACGGTACCCAAGTGCCCCAAGGTGTGATTTCAAAAAGAAGCCTGAGCCTGAAGAGGTTTTTCCTTCTCTGTTTTTTATATCTTTGGGAACAAGTGAAAATTATCTCTTTACGGTCTTGGGAAAGCAACGTTATTCCTTTTCTGCCCTTACTCATACAAGAGTAAGGGTGGTGTCACCAAAGGGGTGCTGCACAGTTAAAATATGCAATCAGCAGGAAGTAAACGCACAAAGCCATGTCCTAAATGAGCACTGTTAGATCATGTTTAATGTTGGAGCTGTTCTGGTTTAGATCTCGTGCTATTCAGTATAAACCCCTAACAGTTATCACTGAGAAGAAGCTGGGGCTGGAGGGGAGCAGGCTGCCTACCACAACAGCATCCCAGGGTGAAGCCTGCACTTTATTGCTGCTTGGCATCTCCCCAGTTCTGGGACTCAGTGAGGACCCACCCAATTTTCTGAAGCTGAATCCTTTGTCTCTGGCCATCATATGATGTGAGCCTGGACTAGAGAAGTTATTGCTGTCAACAGTAACAGATGCAAAAAAAGTTATCACTTTTTTCTGAAGATGAAAACAAAACCAAAATACCCAAAAACCTCTCCTGCCAGCCTACAAAGCAAGGACACCAGGCAACAGTTCAAACAGGGCCCCTGCATACAAAGACTCCTGTCAGGGCTTGAGGCAGAAAAAATGGCAAAGCTGTACCACCGCGTTAGTGAAATTGTTTGAGCCTCTTTATTTTCAAGGATGCAGGCAGATGCCACCTGAAACACAGGATGCTTTGAAATACCACACACACACACAGTTAAACCACACACATTCTTTGAGCTTCCCTTCTGAATCTCCTTTGCACAAATGGCACTAACACTGCTATTGCTGATGGGAACCAAGAGAAGCTGTCCTCACAAGAGCTTAAACTTGTACAGAACCAAAGGGTAGTTTAGCAAAAAAGGTTTTTTGAGATGGCAAGTAATAATTTCTTAGAAATCACCCCTATATTCATGACTGCAAAATTAAAAACAGTGAGATTTGAATTTAGAGGCTAGGCAGCAGAAGATGGTGACTGTAGATATTATTTTCGTCGCCCAAGTTGATTCTCATTGAGCCTAATTTTCATGCATGCATCCAAGTCACTTTGTAGATACTCTGCCCAGTGTGACTTGTGCAGGGAGGCTGCCAGCCTCTGCCCCTGGAGAAGCACTCTGGAAACAAGGGCTGTCTCTGCAATAAACTGAGTCACACTCTCATCAAACTGATAGTCTTTGAAAAAGGCCTGTAAATATGACCTGTTTTTAAAATAAATGTTAGTCAGTTGATTCATTAAAAGGCAAAGAGATGGATAACACCCTTAGTGAACTTTGTGCTTTTGGCACAGTTTCCACTGCCTGGAGAGAGGCTGTGTAATGTCTTTAGGGGAGAGAGCAGTTGTGTAAAACAGCCATTTTTTACAGTTCAAAAAATAATTGAATTCCCTGATTCAAAAGCTGTAGTTTTTTATCTTCTTTGTCCTCTAGTATGTTATTGCACAGTCCCCCTGGTCCTTCCTAAGCTCCCAGGTTAAAGCTGGCTCATGAGGGAGGGCTTTGGACACTGGGTAGTGTAAGTGGTCTGACCGAACTGAAAAAGTGCTGCAGTCCCAGGACATAGACTGTGATTAGATAATCTGATTGTCAGTTGCTTATCACTTGGGGGTTTTTTAGGTTTAAATGGAAGGCAGGAGCCAGCTGGGTTAAATTTCCACTCAGATGCAGAGGAGATTAGATGAGTGGTTTGCAGGAAAAGGAAGTAATTTATCTCATCATCTGCAGTTGGCACTGAGGGCCAGCGCTGGGAGGTACTTTGGGGCACGAGCACTGATGACTTTTGGCCGGGAAGGGCCAAGTTCATGAGGTGGCAGACATGGCTCCATGGCAACCGTGCTGTCATTCCTAGACCGACTGTTGCCACTCTGCACAACAGCACAACAAAGGGAAAGCTGCACGAGTAGTAGTTCCTAGCATTAGAGGGCAGCATCAGAAGCATGCCTTTCTTTCCTAGTAAGGAGGGTAGGACTGTTGCAAGCAGAAAAAGAAATGCTGCCCATGCAAAGCCTGAAAGAACTCATTTCAGACAATTCTAATATGTCTGTGTAAGAGAAAGCAATTTCTTCATCATCAACAAAATGCAGATCTTGATAAACCAGTGGCTTATAATTTTATTGTAAGATTTCAGAGTGGAAAATGCATTCCAGATAAACAATAATTAAAGAGGATTTTCTTACCAAAAAAAGGGGGAAATCTGAATTTAAATTGGTGTGAAGATATAGATCATAATCTGCAAAAACCCTAAGGCATTAATCTTTTGAGAAAATATTTACATATGCATATTATAAGCTTGTTTGGGGATTTGTTATGCACTGGGTAGAGAGTATATTATGCAGACACTAATGAAAGAAAAAATAAGCTTTGTAAACATATTCTGTATTAAAACTGTACAATATGTTGCAAGGGTTCAGGTAAGTTCATGGTACCCCAGGGAACTTGCAAGAGAAGTGGTGCTTCCCCATTGTACAAATGGTACATGTTTGTATGTGCAGGCCAGACAAACTTTCTGTAATACAGCACAGAAGCTTCAGCCTCTTCCCAGCTTCTATCGTAGAAGGTGGTGCAAAGCACCTTTGGTTGTGCCCTTCAAAATAAAGCCAGGGAGCCACTCCTCGTTGTAGAAAGAGGTTGTACTTTTGAAAGTGAGAAATGCTGAAGAAATAGATCATGAGTAATGTGAAGGAATTTTGTTCTCAGATGTGGTGTCTGCTGTAACTTTGGTGATGCTGTTGGGGAAATGGCTTCAGCAATACTGACTACATTCATGTCCTAAACCCACTGTTGCAAAATTTCACTACAGTGTGTTCATTAAAACTTACTTAGAATAAACAAAGATGTTCATCTATCATACTAACTAGTATCAGTTATAAAAAATGACATACAGGATAGTGGCTTATCTCTTATACCTGGCAATTAGCCCTGACTGAACTGCACTCATGTCACATTTTTAATGCAGTACAAGTACACCCAACTCTTAGAAAACCGAAAAGGAGCCATGGTGCTGGGCACTAGGCAAAGGACACTCGGACAGACATAAACTGTGCCTTCCTGGCCTGTGGGTTAGCAAAAAACATAATAACATGAGCAAACAGACTAAAAAATCATTGAGAAGTCTCCTTTTACTGAAGCAGACCAATATGTTGCAATATATAAAAATTGATTCTTTCAAGCTGCCAGGGATATTAGAGAAGCATTACAGAGAACATCCCATTGGCCACTAAATCTTAGAAAAACCTGACAACCCAAACCTCTGTAAAAGGAAGCCTTTGAAGCAGTTTTGATAGTGCTGTTTTAATACATTTTGATGAGATAGTAGTTTCTGTGGCAGCAACTTATAAATATTGGTGGGCAGATTGATTTAAATGAAACAATCACAGTCTATACTAATGAACCTAAAAAAAACCCCTCTATAAAATAATACATTTTTGTGAAGATCAAACAATAGCTGGAGAAACTACCTTAGACTGTGTGATCCTTGATGGGCACATTTTGAATATACTAGATTTTCTTACTCTTAACTGAAAGTCAATGGTGAAAGTAATGAGGTAATGTAATGCTTTACCTTTCTTGTCTTTTATAATAATTTAGTTCAAGCAGGCTTTGGGAAAATCACACTTTTATTTCAAGATCCAAAAGATCAATACAGCAGTATACATTTAGTGCTTGAGGGAAAATTTACTCAAAATCGTTTCATGATGAAAATGCCAAAGGCAGATGCTTTTGTTCAATCTGTTGCTTTGAAGGGACCTTGTAATCTTAATTCCACATTAAAGACTTATGGCCATTATATCAAACAAAGGCAGTGGGGGTCCCTGTAGAATGATTCTATTAAAAAACCCCACAGTATTAACACATTTTAACATAGCAGTCTGTATAATTACTTTGGACTAACAGCTGATCCTACAGTGTATGAAAGACTTTGACTCAAATACGTACAAAATCTGTTTTTCTTTGCCTAGCCAGTGCTCTCCCATCCAAGTGAAGAAGGTCACAGAGGATTTCAGCCAGAAATGTTCTACCTACCAAAAGTTTGGAGGAATAATCAGCAGAAAAATGGATCAAGCTGAACTTAGAAAAATTCCTGTGCTGATAAATCAGTATTTCCCATTATTTCTGTTTTTGTGGTGGCACGTATGATATGGAAGCTTTCTAGATATTTAGAAAATCAGTTGAAATTTGTATTGAAATCATATATCAGGTAAGGATTTACTCGGGAGGGTGACCTCAGTCACTGAACATTGGACCCTGTTCCCCACTTCATGTCATGGTATTGGCAGCTTGAGACTTCTCACTGTGGTACCATGTTCTCAGTGTGGCTCTGTGGTCCTTCCTGGCAGTCCCAGATGATCTGGTCTCTCAACAACTGCATTTTCCCAAAGCAGGAGAGTAACGTGGTGCGTGGGGTCGATGGGCTGGTGCCACGCTTCTCCCCCAGAGCCCCTCGCACAGACGCTGTGGCGGTGCCCTGTCAGCACCTACACGAGCACCCAGCCTCACCCTTGCTGGTGGACGCAAGCAGCCACTCACACACAGTTCTGAGCGTTACGGAGAGGAAGAGGCAAGAGGGATTCTTTGTGTGCAATTCTGAGGCGTTTATTGGGGTCCGCACGGACCGCGAACAAACCCCCCCGAAGGGGAGGCATAGACAAAGAACCTCGAACAAACCCATGTCCAGTTTTTGCCCCGAGGTAAAAACTGTTCTGCCAGGGACAGGCAGAACATCAGTAACCAATAATCTGAGGGCTGGGGGGGAGGAAAGGTTGAATGGCATAACGGGGGCCAGTGGAAGAGGGGAGGGGAGGGGGAACTGGACCAGGGACCGAAGGAAAAAGAACCTTCTGGCACCGTGGTGTGGGGAGAGATTGCTTTGAAACAAGATGGGAGGTGTAGGGTGGACTTAACCACCGCAACAGGAGAGAAGTTCAGACACTGCAGCAGTCAGAGAGTATTTAGCTCCAGTATTTGACACCACTCTAGAGGGCAGAAGGAGAGGTGATGCTCCCCAAGCACATGCTGTGACTACAGCTTTAGCATCCTTCCTTTTCCCCTGGTTCTTATTTGGACTGCATCTGCCCTTGCTAACTTGGTGTTTTTATCTATAGTACTCTAAAACCAGGAGCAAATGCCTTGACCTGTATTCACAACAGCTGTGTAATTTTCATGTAATAAAAGGAAGTTTATTAACCTAACATTATTTCTTTTCAACTGAGATAATAGAAGCAATCAGCACTGATGATGCTGAACTCTAAAATCCTGCCTGGACAGCAGTATGAAGAGCTAAAATACAGAGGGCTAGTGCAGAATCCCATCACATGTTGCAGTCTTGCATCTCTTGTACATCCAAACTGCTACAGTGGGAATTTTTAAGCTGCCTGAATTGCAAAATCAGGCCTTCAGCATGAGAGAGGATGTTCTTGATCACGGAGAGAGTCCTACTGGGAGATTAGTGACAGTAATGGTCAGTCAAACCTTGGTATAAAAGGAAATGTTCTAAACTCAGCCTCTCAGATATTGAGGTTTACCCTTCTCAGTTGCAGAGTCAATTGCAGCATGGAGAGAATCAGAATTGTCTATGTGTGCAATAAAGCTGGGCTTGCTCCCAGTCTGGCAGCCAGTGCCATTCCTGTGGCTGGCATTTCAAGTATAGCCACCTTGCAAATGAGTTGAAGTTGTGCACAGTGTAGGAGCTTCATTCTTTCAAATCCTGAGACAGAAGAACAGGATATTTCAGGTAATAACATTCCCCCCCCCCCCCCCCCAAATGAATGTAGTGTTATTTCCTACTGAGATTTAATACACTGCAGGTAACTTTTAAATGTGGTGATTGTTTTTGGAAGGCAGGTAAAATGACCAAGAAGGAAATTGAAATAAACAGGACAGAGACCCAGAAAATCCCTTTTAGAGAGCTGATACTACAATGCAGGACACCTTTACTCTACAGAGGGCAAGTGTAGGGGTAGGCAAAGGGGAGCAGGAAAGGATGAATGCCCAAAGCCACTAGTGACAGTATTTAGAAGAGTGCCTTGAAGGTTTTAGTCTTTTCTCTCTAGTCCTGAGAGGAGAAGGAAAAGCAAAGTGAGCTTCCCTGCCTCCTCACAGTGGTTCTGCTGGAGCCTAAGCAGAAGGGAGCCCCTCTAGGGGACTGAGAGCAGTAAAATATTTCACTACAGTTCACATTAATTTTTTTTTCAGTCTGCAAAAAAATGAGGGAAGTTTTCTGAAATT
Source organism: Falcunculus frontatus (assembly GCA_013398115.1). NCBI lineage: Eukaryota > Metazoa > Chordata > Aves > Passeriformes > Falcunculus > Falcunculus frontatus. The sequence continues at coordinate 455,517 of VZRV01010667.1, read as the reverse complement.
CAAGAGCTTATCAATTATTTCTAAAATGGGGCTTTATCCATGAATCTGGACCCCAAGATTGTTACTTGTCAAATGTGCAGTTCATCAAAGAAACTTCATTATATATTTTGTACTAAAGGTCTCTGACTCTAGGACATAAAAACAAAAAGAGCTAGAGAATGACTGCCTGACTTTTCTAGTTTTATCAATTCACATGCTCCTATAGAGACTTCCTGAAATCAATCTTTGCCTGTGACTGCCCTGCAGCTCTCACACACCACTCCAGAGCCAGCTGTGCATGAGTAGCTGCAGTTTTCTCACAACTTCTAGAGGACAATATGACCAAATGAGAAAAAGGGTTTTAATTGTGCATGTGTCTTAGTGCACTGATTTTTTCATAACACACATGAACTCTAAGATCCACGCATTTTATGATCATACTCTGCCTTCTCACTGCCCTGCATTCCTCTCTTACCGAGCGTTTGTGGTGGAAGCAGACGTTCCATGTGCAGTAGCCAAATATTTCAGGTATCACAGTACTTTCTTTTGAGATCAGTGCCAGACCGGCAGAGCAGTGGCGTTACCAAGCAGCCCCAGAGCAAGGACTCACACTTCCTTCCCGGGGAGGGAAGGTTACCTGCCAGCTCAGAGCTGCACTTATCGCTGTTTTATTGCTGCACACAGCAGCGGACCCTGTGCTCAGGTCACCGAGCAGAGCTCCAATCTCTCATTCCTTAGCTGGTGTTTCATGCTCCTGGGTATTTGCTTTTGCAACTGCATTGAATTACTTGACATGTGAAACCTGGACTATGATAGTTTCTTCAGGTATCTTGTAATTTTGAAGCAAGAACAAGTAATTTTGAGGCAAGAACGAGTAATTTCGAGTTCTGACGAAATCTGCGTGAATAGAAAAAAGGCAGCAGAGTGGGGCGAGCCCAAGGGCTGACGGTGGCTCCAGCACACCATGCCCCAAGGCTACTGTTAAACACCTTCTCCACTTCAAAATGCAGGTGGAAAACATCTCTTCTAGGGATTACAGCAGAACTGCACATTAAGTGGATTTTTGAGCAACCATTTATTTAGGAGAGCTCAGTGGTAGGGCAGCAATCCCCGTGAAAGATTGTATATACGTTGTGTTATATAGGCTTCGAGGCCGGGAATTGTTTCTTAGAAGCCAGCACACGCGGAGAGGGCCGGGGCAGCCGCAGAGGGTCCCCCAGGCTGACACCCTCCGGGTCAGGGAGTCCCGGTGCGGTGCCAGCTCGGCGTGCGGCAGGGCGAAGCGGGGCGGGGCGGCCGTGAGG
>VZRV01010667.1:298061-454189 GCA_013398115.1 Falcunculus frontatus | reverse complement strand
GAGGGGCCGCCCCCGCTCCCGCCCCCGCCCCGCGCCGCGCCGAGGCACCGCCGCCGCCACGTGACCGCGCAGGGCCGGCGAGGGAACATGGCTGCGGCGGTGGGGTGAGTGCGCGCTGGACACGGCACCCCTGGGACCCTCGGCACCCCCGGGATCCTCGGTACCCCCGGCACCCCGCTCCTGGCGAGGGGCACGGCCCGGCACGGCGCGGGCTCGCGGGGGACCCGCAGGGCCGGGGGTTTGCCGGGCCGGCGGCGGGGGCCGGGCAGGCAGGGCATAGGATGGCGCCGGGCTTCGTGCGCTGGAGCCGGGGTTCCCCGAAAGGATTTCGGGTTTTGCGCGAGGCGGTGAGAGAGCTGTGAAGGGTCACACGGGCGGGTCGGCTCTCAGTGCCTCGTCCCCAGCCGTGGGTTATCCTTTAAGTTGTCTTAGGTTTGGAAGTGATGCTTAAAGGTGAATTGGATTACATAGCACAGGAGTTCTCCCACATTTCATAGCAAAATTCAGCCATTTCTTCCAGCGCTGTAAGAAGGTGCCATTACAACCGTATCAAAACGAAGGGGGAAGTTTCCATAGTTACCAAACACGGGTCAGGCTGGGGCTTGGCTGTGACCCGGGTCTTTGGGGGAGGTCGCTGCCCTGGGGGTCCCCTCCGGCCCTGGTGTCCCCCAGCGCTGTCCGGGCGTCCCCTGCCCCGGGAGCGCCTGCCCGGCGCCCTGGGGCCGCCCTGGGCCCGGGTGGTAGGAAGGACGTGGAGCGGCAGCGGGACTTCAAGCTGTCAGCTTTACAAGGAGCACTGAGTTTGCCGTGAAGGAAATACCCGTTTTATACCTTGAAGAGCCGTAGTTGCTTTTACTGTTTGGTTGTATTGCCTATTTCCTTGTGCTGCTGTTAGCATGGGCCTCTTGCGCTTCACATATGGGATATGGAAACGGCATTGAAAATTGTTTAGGCTTCAGGCTGATGTTGATGAATCTGTTGCTCAAAATAAACAAATAAATAAGGCCCAGTCAATAAACAAGAGGTAATTTACTGAAAAGTAGTTTCAGTGGTTTCTCATCTTCATTGAAATCTGGATCCTTTCTGTGGAATCTCAGTAGACTAGAAATGGCAGATCCATTAATTTTCTGCTCAAAAGAACCCAGAAGTACAAAAGGTTAAATGAAAAATGGTAGGAAAACCAGAAATAAAATAGGGTTTTTGGTTACCAGTGTGTTCTGGTGGTTGCTTTACAACAAATCCAAAATGTTAGATGGATCATATAGTGCCAAAATGTAAGCTCTCTGAAAGCACAAAACTTCTGAAATAAGCATTGAAAATTAGCAGCTCCAGGCAAAAGAAAAATATCCTTTAAAGAAACAGATGTAGTTTAATGTTCCTAGCTATATTTCACTTGCAGTATAATAAAATAAAAGAGCTCGTCCGTGAGCTTGGGCCTAAGTGATCATAAAAATTGTATATGACAGCCAGCAGGAAACTGTCAGCTACTGTGGGAGGCCTTTACCAGATGGAGCAGTGGTTGAATGCTGGTACCAGACTGGAGAAAATAAGGAAGCTGAGCTTCTCTTGTCATGTTTTGTTCTTGCAAGTATCCACTTTTGACACCGGCTAAGGTTTATTTGCAGAAGCTTGCATAGCTTCACAGAGGCATGCACCTCAAAGCAGTGCTTGTACCAAATACACTTCTTTATCAAATGTGTAACTTTACATGAGAGTTTTGGGTTGAGTTTGTGGCTGGAGATGCTGGAGTTCTTGTGCTAACAGAAGAAACCGAACTTGGAAGGACCAGACAATGTGTTGTATTAATTCAATTCTGATAATTCTGCTGAAGCAAGTCCAGAGGAGGCCACAAAGTTGATCAGAGGACTGAAGTGTCTCTCCTAAGAAGACAAGCTGAGAAAATTGGGGCTCTTCAGTCTGGAGAAGGGAAGATTGTGTGGAGACTCACAGCACCTTCTGGTATCTGAAGGGGCTACAGGAAAACTGGAGGGGGACTGTTCATCAGGAACTGTAGTGATAGGGCAAGGAGTAATGGGTAGAAACTGAAAGAGGGGAAATTTAGGCTAGATATTAGGAGGAAATTCTTAACTGTAGGAGTGGTAAGACACTGGAACAGGTTGCCCAGGGAGGTTGTGGATGCCCTAGCCCTGGCAGTGTTCAAAGCCAGGCTGTGCAGGGCCTTGAGCAGCTTGGTCTAGTTGGAGGTGTCCATGCCCGTGACAGAGATGTGGGACGAGGTGATCTTTAATGTCTGTTCCAACCCAACCCATTCTATGATTCTGCGATTTGTGTGTCTTGTGGGATATAACTGAGTGATTAGAGATCATGGACCAAAATGAGAAGCTTGTAATTTCTTCTCTAGATAGAATTTTGTGGCAGTTTTGTTCCAAGGCAAATAACATAGTTTTACACTGCTTACACTGTAATTGCATGTGTATTTGTAGGATTGATGCATGTGGGAGGCAGTTACATACGTGTACCCATTCAATTTACTACAAGTTGTTGAACAGCCAGTCTTATGTGTGACAATTTTTTTCTTGTGATCTTGAGTATTAAGAGTATATAAGAGTTCTCTTTCCCAATTTTTATTCGCCATGGAAAGCCGGGTGTACAGCCATACACCTTTTTGTAAGACTTAAATTCAGTATTGTCTCTGAAAAGAGCTCTCTGTGTTAGCTGTGGAAAGCTCGTGCATGGTTCATGTGTGCCAAGGGACTGGATCTCTGCAGGCAAAGCAGCACCTGTGCGTGTTCTGCCATGTTGTCAGTCCATCCATGGGGTGCCATCGGGGTGCTTGCAGGAGGAGAAAGAGAACAAGAGCTGTGGAGGAAGCGAACTCCTCTAAGTTAAATATTCTCTATAAAACCTAGCCGGTTTTCTCTCCAGAATTCCAGTTGTGAAAGTAGGCGTATTGCTTGGCAAGCTCCTGCTGTCTGAGGTATGAATTAACATGAGTGCTCAGCAAGAACCTGAGAACAGAGCAGGATTTGCAGCAACCCTCAGCCCAGCCCTCGGCCTCTGCAGCCCTTGCTGCAGAGTCCAGCATGCTCAGCTGTTCTGATTTCTGCAACAGCTTTAAAACAGGCACCAAGGCTATACCCATAAAGAAACTGTGCCAGTCTAAAACAACTGCAGAGGCCACGTTCTCCTGTGGATTAATATTGTGGCATCATATTCAGGCAGGGAAAGTGGGGTCTGTTATGTCCAAGGAAGAACATGCTTTCACTTGGAGAAAACGTGCAGAAGAACTTTCATTTTGCACTAGAATGCATTTTAGCTTTAGCATTAAGATCCCAGTAAAAGACACACTTAAAGTGGCTTAGTAAAACTACTGGTAGGAATTGCTGCCTGACGTAATTTTTTCTCCTTGAGTCTAATTTGGATTGTCAAAGGTTTTAAGTGTAATAAAAGCATTAACAGTAAACTTAAGGCAGATGGGAGTGTGCCTTTGTAGCTGCTTCCTATGAGCTCCAGAGTGTAGGAATAGGCCTGGAGGAGAGAGGTCAGAGTTCTCTCTTCTTTTCTTTTTTTTTTAAATCACAGAAGAAGATCCCAAAACTTGTGAAGCAAGTAAAAGTGCAATGAAGGTGACTTTTTTCCTTCCTTTGAAGCAAAACATGAGACAGGCTGTGCTACAACCTCTGCCTGGTTGGTTTTTTTTTTTATCAGCAGATACAAAAATCTGAGAGCAACATATGGTATAAAGGGTATCTGATGATGTTCTCTCCTCCCTTTTATAAATGTCCCTTGAGGTGAGCATATGATTTCCAGGCCCTTGCCTGTACTTACTCCAAGGGATGATCATGCTTGGAGAACAGCGTTTTCAGCCTCTTGTGCATTGCTGAATTACTGAGCCACAGCTTTGTGCCTGGAAAGCCTTGCCTATTTTTAGTTTAAGGTTCACTATCTGACTTAAAACTTTTGGTAGCTTTTGCTAGGATTTTATGAACTTGCTTCCTTCTTCCTACAGGCATGGGTACCCCAAACAAAAGCTCATGCTGTGCTTCCAGGCTATGCTGATGTGCTGCAATAGGTAGTCTGCAGACCTTGTGATGATCACCTGCCTTGGTGCTGGGTTGTCAGGTGTGTGTGGGAAGGAATAAAAATAAAGACATTTGGGTTTTGTGCACCATCAGCTGAACTTCTAAGCAGATAGTTTGAAAACTGGATTAGCAAGAGCAGTCTTTCACCTTCTAAAATTACTTATGCTATTATATCAAGTAGTTATAAGCAAGTAAAATAAATTATTTTATTAGCTCTTTTATGCTGTGTCTGCAGTAGGAAGTTATAGGGTTTACATTTCTGAGGTTGATAAAGTCTTTTAGGAGGTTATGCAGCTATAAATCAAAGGTTACCTTTCAGACTGCCTATGAAAGCTATATAATAATTAATATGTGGAACTTTGCTCCTCTAAGGTTAAGTCCTTTGGTGGTTGGTTCATTTCCTGTCGCCTTTCTGGCATCTCCTGTGAAGCGTAGCTGATAGAAAGTGACCATCCAGTCAGTCTTGGAGAAGCTAAAGTTGAGGGACAAATTTGACTTAAATAATAGGATTTTATGGATATATTTTATTGATCGTTTCTAATACTGAATCTCCAAAGCACAGCTTTGCTACATTAAGCATAAAAACAACCCCTAAAACAAACTGCTTTTATATTCTTCTCATATCATCTGGTTAAACTCCTCCCTCTACAAAAGCTGTAGTGTTTCTACTGGTAAAAATCCCAAGAAGTGCACTTACGGACCTGAAACAAATGTGAATGAATCAACCACATATTCTTGAAGTACTTTCAACATCTAAAATTACTTAATAACAGCAAGCTCTCTGCTTTTAAACTGTATCCTCACAGTTGCAGCTCTGTTGGAGTACAATCTTTCAGAAACTTTCTGGGCTGTCTCAGCACATTTGTGCCGCCTTAGGGATGAGCGGTGGTACCCAAGACATGCTCCTGTGGCCATGTGTTTGAGTTCAGTCACCCGCTGAAGCTGCTTGTGTGCATGCAAGAATAAACATACGTGCATAGCAAAGAGATGTGCAGATCCTGTGTGAGCATGGGAAATGCTGTTGTCCTGTGTCTGCTATCCATCATTTTTTTTCTCCACTCCCTGTTTCAGCTACTGAAGGTTTCCCAGAAGCACTTGCTGAAGTTTGCTAGACTTAATGTAAACTTCCACTTCTGTTTTCAGCAGCTCAGAAGTAATTTTCTTCCCTCCTGCTTTGCCTCTCCTCAGCTGACAAGGGCTGTAGTCACTTTGTGTTGTGTTGCCTAAAGGGATGTAATGAGTCTTGTGCTGTGGGTTGTAGCTGCAGCCAGCCTTGTCTGCTGTTGCCATCTTTTTCCTTTGGTACTTGTGTGAGCAGTGTTTGGTGGTTGCCTGCGAACGATGCATGTGTGCAACATCTCTTCCCCCTGAGTGATGAGCCTCTTGTTAGTAGAGTTGAACTAAACTGAAGTAATGAACACTGTGCATCTAAATTGTGCTAACCACTGTCTTTACCATTAATTGTCAATTAAAAAAAATCTCTTCTAGACCCTCCTTTTGGCTGGGGAATGAGACTTTGAAAGTGCCTGTAGCGCTCTTTGCCTTGAACAGAAGACGACTGTGTGAACGCCTGAGACAGAATAAGGATGTCCAGAAGAATTCAATTGTTCTGCTGCAGGGTGGAGAAGAAACCCAGAGATACTGTACTGATACTGGTATTGTGTTTCGCCAGGTAAGAGCTGAATCAAAACTTCAAAGTGAGAAACTCTCTTCAGCTGCATGAATTTTTAAATGACTTTAAATTATTTTCCCTTTATCTCTCAGCTGTGCATTGTCTTGCTTCACTTAAATAGAGTGGCTTCTTCATAGCATTGCTTCTTCAGCTTTGAGTTGCTCTCACTTTGAGTGCTTTAGTGCAGGCTCATTATCTGGTTTAAAGGGCCTAAACCTGTTCAAGGCCTTACTGCTCATCAGTGTTTGAATCTGATCTTGAAGACAGCAGTGGAATATTTCTTCGTTCTTTCAATCTTGTCTGCGACCCAAAAAACAACCTAGCCTGAATTAATTAATAGAAAAGTATATTTCATGGTTTTATAAAACAGCAGCCTATCTCTTGGAATTTACAACATGTGTCTTCTTAAATTAGACTCTTCCTTATGTACCCATGTGTTCTTCTGTCACAAATCGGACTTAACAAGTTCTGGGGATATTGGTGTAAAAGAACTCAAATTATGCGTATCCCATACCCTGCATGGTTTCTGCAGCACTTTGTTTTGTGAATTTAATTGAGCTGTTGAATATTATGAAGAAACAAACTCAGTAAATTCTACTTTAGACAGCGCATATCTTAATGTAGTTATTAGTCTGGTTTTAGAGGAGATGCACCTTTCAGGGCACTAGAGCATATATCTGTCCTTACCAAACTTAAATCCTGTATTGTTAGGTGTTTTGTTGTCTGCTTGCTTGTTCTTAAAATAACTCTTGGCTAAGGGCTGTTCCTAGTGCAGCTTCCTCTTCTCTAGGGAAGGTTGGGTTTTCACTTCAGCACTTGGCCTTTGCAGCTCTATGAAGCTGCACTCTGCTTTTGCCTTGTCTCTTGTGGCGTGATTGTTTCTTCCTGATAATACATTCCCTAATTCTAGATTGGAAGAATGTGTTTTAATGTGTAGTGTATGTTTATTGTGCTGAGTTAACCTGTTTATGGTAGTTTATTAATCTCTGATCCTTTCCAGTTGCCAGCAAAGAGATTTGTATTATTCTAACCTAAAAACTAACCAGTCTGAAAAGGTTTAGACCTAAACCACTTCTCCCCCTCCAAAAGCAAGGGAGACCTCTTCCAGATACGTGGAAATAGGAATTAATATGTACTGTAGTGTATTTTTAGAGCTGGTAGAAGTGAGGTCTTTCTTCTAAGAATGTATTTTGTTTTAACCTAGGAATCTTACTTTCACTGGACTTTTGGAGTAACTGAAGCAGGCTGCTTTGGAGCAGTAGATGTTGATACTGGAAGATCTATGCTTTTTGTTCCACAACTCCCTGAAAGCTATGCTGTTTGGATGGGAAAGTAAGACCTATCTTTTAACTGCATTCCAGTGTATCTGAGTACTTCATATAACCTCACTGTCTGTAGAGCTCCAATGCTATGTAATTTGATCAGATTCCACCAAATCATGCAGTGTGAATGATATGTACATAGAGTGATATATACTAAGATACAAAACGTGATCAATTGATATTGATCATGTGATATAAAATGATCTACCACCATTTGGAAAACAATACACTTGGAATTGGAACCCATGAATCTCATGGTATCTCTGAGAGGAAGGTGAACCATAAAGAAAAGTCAGTATCTTGTGTTAAGCCCAAGGAAGTTAAATAATAAAGCAGGCGTTTTCAAGCTGCTTTGCCAGTTTTCAGCAGCCTTACCTAATGAAGCTTTTCGAATGGCATAAGGTAGTTTAGCCTCTTTGATAGTTTGTTTTTTTTTTTGAATGAACGCACAGACTGGGAAATGTGATTTTAATGCTATTCTACGAATATGCCATAAACATCTCTCCATCCACCTTGGTAGTAAATACTGCACAGTGCCATAGTAATGGAGGACTTGATTTATTTATGCATTCGTTTATTTTCTCGGTCTTGATTGTATTTTTACCCTCTACCAAACTGTACATTTTTGTATCATCTACATTGTCTCAGACCATTGGATTGCTTCTAATTTAAACTTTTGACAAGATGCTTCACTTCTAATTGAAGCTGTCGCTTATATTTTAATGCTGATTTTGGGAAAAGGAAAACAGTTGTAACTGATCCCATGTGCTGAACTCTGCCAGACCATATGGCAGGGTATGGCTGCTGTCTTCTCAGAGAGCTTATATGAATATCACTGTCTCAGACCTGTCTGGGGACTGATATTGTGATGGCATAAAAATCTGCATACTGCTGTCTGAAATATTTTAGCTGCGAGCCGCACCTGTCTGGGATGGCAGGTTCTGTAACCCTCATGTGTACTCTCTGAAATCTGTTCCCACTTGGTGCTTGTTCCCACTTACAGATAAAGTTTTTTCCTATCCTTAGGTTCTCTTCTGCTAGTTCAAAACAGCTGTTTCATACCCACACTGATTGTGCCTAATCTAAAAAAGCTTAAAAATATTATTGAAATTCCAGCATCTCATTTTACATTCTCAAACAAAATACTGTGATGTTTATTACTAGTGGCCTTTTTGATTTGTTTGTGCAGCACTTGTTATCTGTCCATTTACAGAATTACAAGTCTAGTTAAAAGTGGTTTATTGTCATTGTGTCTTCTTGCAGAGTACAGCAAATGGTCTTTGTTGTTTTCTAAATTCTTCTCCTTACCCTTCCTGAATCCCTCTGTTTGAATCTTGTTTTCTCTTCTGTCAGCCGTGGTCATATACTTTTTCTGCTTGTCAGGAGGAGGATGGATGAATAACTCATTAGTGAGTCAGTAGCAGTTCTGCTTTATAAGTTGGTTGGCAGTGGGTACTGCACATGGCTAGGGATTGTGTTCCTTCCCAGAAGATTCAATTTTAAGTCAAAATTAGCACTGAAAGAAAAACACAAGTAAGTATGTCTTCCATCCACTGCAGTCTATCTACTCTAGTTTGCCTTGGAAGTGCTTACTGTTGTGCCTGTGGAAGGCACTGTCTGCCCACTGAAGAAACAGTCATTTAACGTCAATGAAGCAGAAATCAATGACATGCATTATGTGGGATTTGTGAGGTTGGTATCTTGCACAGATCTGCAGCTGGTCTGCTAGTTCATAGCACAGGGTGGAGTTGCTTTGCCCGGTGTTTATACTGCTTTCTGTAAGACAGATGTGGGAATCTGTGAACTTAGGCAGAAACACATTCTCCTAAAATTAGTGCAGAAGGCTCTTTACTACAGTTTTGCCACTGCTGTATTACTAAATGTATCATTTGATGCACTGTTGTGCCTTCACTTCTGAAGAACACATATTTTAGTTGCTTTTGAAGTATAGCATGGATAATTTGTTTTTCAGAAGGGTTAACCTTTTTGCCTTGAAGTAATACAAAAATGGGGCTTCTTGACTCCGTTCAAATTGCAGTCTTAGTTTGGCCAAAGCCAGTGCAATGTCTGAGGATGTTTGCTTGGAGATGAGCAGACCATAAGTTTGCAAATGAGACCATGAAGACTGTAATGTTTCCAGCCTCAGCACCGCACTTGTTTTTGTGAGTGGTGCTGCATGCTGAGGTGGTGCCTGAGGGCCCTGCAGAAGAGGTGGACATGGGGATGGTGGATGCACCACGCTGGGCTGGGGTGCACTAAGCAGTACTGGTGTTGAGGGTGACTACCACTTTGGAAGTGTTACGGATCTGGTAGGACTTCATGCTGAATGTGTATGCTCTGAAGATTTGTAAATAGCTGTAATGCTACCTTTCAGAAGTCCTTCAAGCCAAAATAACCTCCGCAGTTTTAAAAGGAAGGAGAGATTTAATTTAACTCATAGACTATGGACCTTCTTCAAAAAACCCACAGCCTCTTAAGGTGGCAGTTGCAGAATTGTTATGAGGGTAATTGTAGGACTGGTGGTCCTACATTCATGGGAGGGATTGCAACAACATTGCTCTATTTTTAAATTACGGGTGTGGGCATTTCTCCAGATGCTGGGCCAGCCAGTTTCTTAGTTGTTGGCTGGAAAAACCTTTTCAAGTAAGAGAACCACTTTGCCTGTCTCTTGACCTGTACCTCTGCCCCTGTCCCTCTGTCATTTGCAAAGCACAAACACAGACTCTGAGAATGACTCTGTGCTGAGTGGGTGGCTTTTCTGCTCCTGAATACTTTTCTATTTTTAACTTCAGAATGAAGACTTTAAGAAATTAATCTGGTAATACAGGATAGTAAAGGCTTCAGAAGTGTAACTGTTTTGTAAATGTCCCTCTTTCTTGGCACGGTCTTACCTAGTCAAGTTTGTGGTGCAACAAAGCTGTTAGCAAATATTTCTGTTCCTAGAAAGCATTAAGTTGGTATGACAGCATGTCTTCACAAAGACTTCAGTTTTGCTAATTAATGCTGCATCTGCCATTTACCTCCTTAATTATAAATGACAGTGCTAGTCAGTGTGCTGATTAAAGCTATTTTATAAAGTAAAACATACTGTACAGCAGCTGCTTTATGTGGAGAGCATGCCAAAATAACTTTATAGTCTTTGCACATAGAGTGTCTTTAATGGAAGACAAAAAATATTTAACCCTTTCATGCTCTAACTTTAGAAATACATATTAAATGTATTAATGGTTCCAAACAATAAAATAGTACTGTAGTGCCTAATTAATGGTGCAATTTCCTGTGTTTTCTCTGAAGCTCTGCTGGATGACTGGTAAGTATTGCAGCTTTAATCCAGCATTGCACCTACTATAAGTAATGTTTTTCCATGAATTTGATTGAAAGCTATCTGCGTGTTCAAAGTTGAAACTTGGAGTGGCATTTGGAGCTGTAATAAAGCACACTGAAATGCTTTGCAAATGTTAGTTATTTCTCAGTGACCTGATGAGGAAGCTCTTTAAAACGCTGTCATAAATTTTAAGTAGGTTATAACCAAAATCAGTCCTTGGTTTTGGTGATTACACTTGACTGACATCAGCAAAGCTGAGTAGTTTTACTGCCTTTTGAAAAAAGTGCAAAGTATATGGTTGGATTTTTTTGGTTTTGCTTTTTTCCTTTTAACACTTTTGTAAAAGAAAGCAGCCTCTCAGTCTGTGTGGGCTTTTACCTTTTTGTTTTTCTTATAGACTTTTTGTGACTGTGAAAGTTAGAAGCTAAGAAATTGATTTCTTGATCTCTTTTTCTTAATGGAGATTGGTGAGATTTTGTGGCATTTGTATTTTGAATACCTGTGAGTATTAAATTGTGCACACATGGTATGTTTGTCTGACTGTGTCATGGTGATGGAGACGGGTGCATTAATTACCCTTGGTCTGGCGACGAGAGGGCAAGGTCTGTAGAAGGGAAGCTGACAGTGGAGACAGCTCTTTGTAAATATAGTGGAGTGCATGTGGGGTTTATAGGGAACCAACTCCAGATTACCTTAATTGCTCTTCTTAATGTACATTTTGCAAGAATGAAGCACATCTTCTACAGGAGTTTAATTAATGTGGGGCATACAGGTCCTCTTCTCTGTAGCCCGCTCCAGAGCTATGTGTTCTTTGGTTTTACCTTCAGAACTGATCCGCCATCTCCTGCTATTTCTTATTGTAATTTTTTCTCTAAAATGAAAGATGCTTTTTTTTTTCTGTGTGTCTCAGTTTGATCTTTTATTGCAATTTTTCCCTCCCCAGTACCCACTCAATCTTTATTTTACTGTTTACAAAGACCCGCAGGTTTTAATCACTTTAGGTCATCTTATTACTGTTTTGTAACAATTGGCATTGCAGTTTATCTGAAAGGTTTGCACCTGGAAATGTCCTCTGTGGATCTCAAACATACTCAGTTCTGCTTCTGTTTCTGAGTAGTGTCAGAAGTAATTTCAATCTTTGCACTATCCCACTAATCAAGACTTGCAGTCCATTTCTGTTTATTGCTTTAACTTCTGGGAACATCAGTCTAAATTGACACAGCACTTTTCAGTGTGACAGTTGGAGGGTTTCCCAGCCCGGGGAATGCTCATCTTTTTATCTATTTATTTATTTTTATTTTCTGCTTTAGGCTTTTCCATTTTTTATTATGACTAGTCATTTGGTTTCAGATAACATTGTAGTGTTTCTGTCCAAGCCAATTTGAGTTTATTTTGGAGAGTAAAGAGTCTTGAGAGAGATTTTTGTCAAATATTTTGCTATTGTTCAGGTAGTACATCTGTTGCTTTACCCTTCATCTGATCCTTTCAAAACTGCACAATAAAGCTGGGCTTTTGATTGATGAGACTTACTTGTGCAATTCTCCAGGCTGCTTATTTTCCATGATTCCAGTTCTCTCCCTGGTACAGTGATTTCCATTTCTTGTCCCCAATTCATTTATTATTGTATTTCATGGAATCATAGAATGGCCTGGGTTGGAAGGGACCTTAAAGATCAAGTTTCAACCCCCCAGCCATGAGCAGGGACACCTTCCACTATCCCAGGTTGCTCCAAGCCCTGTCCAACCTGGCCTTGGGCACTTCCAGGGATGGGGCAGCCACAGCTGCTCTGGGCACCCTGTGCCAGGAACTCAGCATGCTCACAGGGAAAAATTTCTTTCTAATATGTAATCTAAACCTACTCTCTTTTAGTTGGAAGCCATTCCCCCTTGTCCTGTCACTCCAGGCTCTTGTAAATAGATTTTCTCCATCTTTCTTGTTGCCTCCTTCAGGCACTGGAAGGCTGCAATTAGGTCACCCTGAAGCTTCTCCTTTTCCAGGCTGAACAATCCCAGTTCTCCCAGCCCTCTGATCATGCTGGTGCCTCCTCTGGTCTCTCTCCAGCAGGTCCATATCCTTTCTGTGCTGGGCCCCAGGGCTTGAGGCAGCTCTGCAGGTGGGGTCTCACCTGAGTGGGGCAGAATTCCACCGTCCTCTGCTGCCCACACTCGGGGATCAGCCCAGGGCACAGGGGTTCCTGGGTCCCAGCACACACAGCTGGGGCAGGGCCAGTCCTCACCCACCAGATCCCCAAGTCCTTCTCCCAGGGCTGCTCTTGACCTGTTCATTCCTAGCTTGGATTGATCCCGAGGATTGCCCCAACACAGATGCAGCTCCAGTACTTGGTCTTGTTAAACCTCATGAGAATCCCATGGGCCTGCTGCCTGATTTCTCTGTGGATAAAAATTATTTTTTCAGAATAATTAATGTCTGGATTGCTCTTGCCACTTTACTGACAGTTGTTTTCTCTAAAAGCACTGATCAAATGCTCAGACCTCTCAACTGCTTAGTGTAGTCATTGTCCCAGTATTCTCACTGTCCACAAGCCTTGCCTGGTCTGGGATGAATGTGTATTTTTTTTATGACTTCTACTTCAGTAATTATTTTTATAAATCTTTGCTTTCTTACCGCTTTCTTAAACAGCTTAACTTTCTTGTTGAGAATGCTTAAAACCATAATAGCAATTTGTATCAGTCCATTGATTGGCCATCTCTACCAGCATACACCTTTAAGTTAATGCTCCAGTTGGTGGTTTTGCAAGTGTTAAAGTGCTTCTTTTTGTTCTCCTCTTTTTGATTCAGGCGTATGGAGAAAAGAACCAGCACTAAGCAAATCTGTTTGACGATGCTCTACCAGAGTTTTTTAATATCCGGATGTGGCTTCAAACCGCAGAGTGAGATAGCACGTCTCATTCCTGTGGTGTGACAGGGAATGTTGATAACTCCCACCAGGCATTTCTTATTTTATACTTTATGTAATGTGCTACCAGGAGTACTGAGTTCAGTGATATAAACTCCCGATAACATTTTGAAATGTCAGAGAATCTAAGGGGTTTTTTTAATCAGGTGTCGTGCCCTGTGTTTTCTCTACAAAAGGCCTGCTGCTGGTAGGAAGGTGAGCTGTAACAAAAGAAATGTCCATGGGGGTTTGCCAGCAGTGCTCCAACAAGGCTTTGCACCTCCACACTGCCTTCTGCTGTGCCACTGCCCAGCCTGAGGGCAGAGCTCTGCTTCTTGATGCCCTGCATTTGGGAAGGCACTTCAGTGAAAAAAATCTCAAGTGAAATACCTACAGTGGTTCCTCTATTCTTGCACTTCTAAAATTCCACATTCTTAGCTCTTGATGTTAACTGTTTTCCTTAGGTTTTTTATTCCCTGCGCCCTGTATGCTCAGGAAGGACTCTCTGAGAGAGTGTGGTCTCTGTTGATAAACAAAAAAGGAAAAACAAACCCAAGTGTTCTGTTAAAATATGTTAGAGAAATGTATCATTAATATTATTGCTTCTTAAAAGCTAAATGTGGGTGTAAAGCAGGCAGATTGTGTTTTACTGCTGTGTAGCCCTTGCTGGAGCTCTGGCAGTCAGAGCAGGTGGCCACAACGCCAGTCCTGGGGGACACCAGATACTTCTTTGTCTGGCAGGGGCAATGTGACGTAGTGGATAGGGCACTGTGTACAAGGGTAGGTTCTGTCTTTTCTTTGTGCCTATTCAGTTGTGTCAAGTTCATTTAATTTCTTCGTGGTTTAGCTTTCCTTACAAGTTGTAAAATGGGAATGTTGTCATCCTCTTTCTTCTTAAAACTGTTCAGGTCATCTAATGCTGCTGTAAAAATCAGTGCTGCTTTGTCTTACTGTCTTACGGATTAATATGGGAGCTGTGAGACATGCTACTCACATTCCAGAACTTGCTATAGTGCTTTCATGTCTGGGATATTAAATATTACTTGTTTCCCCTCTAATATCGGTGTTTTTCCAAAGTACAAGCAGAACATCTGCTATTGACAGATTCGGTATGTAACTTTCTTTGTTAAGAAGCATGAATTGAGACCAGTGTTTGAGTGGAACACTTACTATATAGTGACCTAGGAATTACACTTAATAACTTAACCACTATAATTCTTGTGCTTTTTTTTTGTTTGAGAAGAGAGCTTTCTAATGAGTATTTGTCATCAGTTTAATGCTACAAGAAATCTTTTGGGGATTTCAGTGTGTAAACGTTTCCTTAGTCACATTTCTCTCTGTATAGAGCCCTTGACTCCAAGGAACAATTTTATTTACCGAGAGAAATAAAGCAAAGGTTACCAATTGCAGGTTTTCTGTGTTTTTGTTGGGTAGCTCTTGATAGTATCTCTTAAATGTCTAATTGAGACACTGCTGCTTGAGGTAGAATTTATAGAAAGTCTAAAAAAACTGTTCATCTTTTGGGAATGCCTGTGGTGGGAATAGCCGAGCAGGAGCAGTGAGACTGTACACTTGGAAGTAGATGAAATAGGTAGGTCAGTGTTTGGCTTTTACTAGGACTAACTGTGAGATTCTCCTCAATACTTTATTTCTGATTTCCTAGGTCCATTGGCCTGTATTGTTGCTCATAGTTATTCTGATTCCGCATGGTCTGTGTGTAGCACTGGGAAGTCCAGTATCACATAGCCAGCACCTTGTGTCCAGCTTCATGCTTGTGGACACTACTGTTCTGCCCCTCAGACAGATGGGGCTTCTCTTACAGTCCTGCTTGTTTTCCAGTCACATCAGCTTGAGTTGTCATCTTCAGCTTGATTTCTTTTAAAGTCCACTGTTTTCTCAGAATCCATCTTACTGTCAGCTGTATCAAAAGGAGCAAGGAATCTGAGTTTACATGTGTGCAGGTAGTTTTGTCTTTCAAAGAATGTAGCCGTAATCTAGAGAAATGTGGAAAGGGAGTACCATTAAGGAAGTCAAAACAGTGCTGGAGGCTGTCTGTGATACCAGCAAGCCCATTAGTACTGTTTTGTTTTAAATCTAGCTTGATGCCTTTTAATCTTGTTTGAGATAGTGAAATTCCTTTGGAATATAAAGGTGATGGCATTTTTTTGGACAAAATGAGAAACATCTGCTGCTGTCTTGTGAAGTGTGCTGTGGTGTTCTTCCTAGCAGTTCCTGACACCCTCTTGTTTGGTTAATGCTTTGCCATCTGTTAACTTGATATTGTAATGAGAAGGGAGTTTACTGGTGAATCTCTGACAGCATTAAAACATTGCTTTTGCATCCTTTTCCCTCTTTGAGCTTTACATTTTCTAATGTATTTCTATTCTTCTGCTTTAAATTTTGCCAAGGTTGTTACTCTGTGTCCGCAGTCTCTCCAAAACTTGGACTCTGCTTTAAGCTCATTCTAGCAAGGATTGAGAAATGAGTTGTTGACTGTGTAGAACTTCAGTTGTTGAAGATTATGCTTGTCCAGTTTTTTCCTTGTGCATGTGCTTTCCGTCATTTAAGTGAGGAAAAATGATACAAATCATGCCGTGACGTGCTGGCAGTAAGTGTGTGCGTGCTGCAGTGCCACATACAGGCACTACCTGCAGGATAATGTAGGCATTTAATTTGCTCAAGACAAAGTGAGTTTGCCATAAAGTGGTGTTTTGTATCTGTTACTCTGAATATGAAAGTCAGGGTTGAATGGAAGAAGCAGAAAGCTTTACTGTGAAGTTCACTAGTTGTAGCCTTACTGTCTCAGCTCATCGAGAATCATCCTCTCCTGATTTTGTGATACAAGCTTGGACAATTTTTCGTGTATTTTAAGCAATAAAACTTGTGAAAACTTATTAAGAGAGGTTATGTACCTTGAACATTATTGTGTAGAAGTCTTTGTTATTGGCCTATTCTGTTATTGTTCCAGCTATGTTAATTCTTACTTTTAATTACTGCTTGTGGGAATATCACTTTCTGGTATTTACCAGGAACTGTGGATCCAAAAGACAGTAAGACTTGGATCCACAGTATTTTAATTGTAGGAGAGAGTCTTTTGCATGGCATGTTGCTTTGTGTCAGTACTTGCTGTCTTCCTCCCTGACATACTAGGAGTTCTTAAAAATGGTTGTTGACTGGTTATTTTGAGATTCCTACTGCTCCTTTTTAAAAAACACATTAAATTAATGCTGTTCATTTTTGTTGGTTGGTTGGGGGTTTTTTTAGTGGGTTTTTGTTTGTTTGTTTGTTGGGGTTTTTTTTTGATAAAGCCAGATACAGTGATTAGAAGTCGTGGGTAATTCTCATTATTTGCCCTAATATACGTTCAATGATAGCAGGTGTGGTCAGCCATCTGGAATACTGCTTTGTTGTCTGTGCCATTTGATATTAAATTAATATTTCATTTTGCAGAAGAGCAGTTTCATCACGTTGGTGCATATCGTAGGCTACACCTATTGCTTTCTTTTATATGTAACAGGGGAGTAAGACACCCTTCTTTCAGAATAACTGCAGAACACAAACAAGGCCAGATGTGAGGACTTAAGGATTCTCTGAAACCATTCAAATCTTAACATTAAAGATGTATAATTTGTTTAATATTCATAGTGAACATACCATTTGGAATATTTTTTTTCCTACATGAATATTTTACATTCTGGGCTATGCAGTAAGAAGTAATCTTGAACTAGGAACTCGAACTGAAATGCTGAAGAAAAGCTAAATCGGACTACTTCAGTAAAAGCTGAATTTCATTTTAGAGCTGATCCGCTGTGAAAACTAAAACCTGAAAATCTGTCCTAGAAGCATTGAAACGTGGAAATACAAAGCAGCCTTTAAGAATAAGTGTTGAATATACTGAAGTTTGGACAAATGTTTAGATGCAAGTGAAAGCATATACATATATATCAGCAATTAGGCTGCAAATATATTAGCAGTTGGCTTAGATGTGTTTCTTTCAGGAATAGCTATCAGCCGTTACAAATTCTGTTCACGGTTTTTCTTTGGCCTTTGTGATTTGGATCCATCTCATTTTACTTCTCTTCTGAATACAGTTCTGACAACTAGAACACTTTTTATCATGTTGGTATTACAAGGCTATTGCTCCAGAGTCCTTTAGCATACAAAGAAATGTTGCTTAATGGAGTTCTTACAGTAATGTCAAATTTGTACAGATCTCTTATAATTTTTGTTATGAATTCTTGTGCAATATAATGAACAACAGGTTTAAAATGTTTTTAGACAATGAGGCCAAGTTTTTTTGTGTTTAAAGTGGAAACGTAACATGGTTTATAAACTACTGCGAAGAAACTGTGATTTGAATTTTGTCCAAATATGTAAAAGCTTCAAAATAAATTTTTGGTGTATTTATAGACATACAGAGCTGTCAAAGCTGTTCATCTTACTGATGGATAAACAGAGGAGTCAGTGTTATATTCCTATTTGAGGATCATGTCCAAGTGGAGCCAGTCCTAATACCGTGGTCTGGCAAAATCTGAACTGGTGTGATTTGGTGAAGCATGTTGGTTTTTAAACATGCCATCGTGTACCACTGTGAATTTAGTTAAACCAAATGGAAAAGTTTATTCTAAACTTGGATTTTTTCACTAAGATGAATAACTGACTGGGATCTATGATTACTAGCTTTTAATACTATGCTCCCTTACACTTTTACTGGTGGTTTTTGTGTTTGATAAATGTGTGTAAGAGAAATGAAGTACAGTTATTGTAAGGTATTAATTTACTCTCTGACTTAATGTCTCACACTGTATTTTTACAGTGAAAGTTTTGCTGCTGCTCCCCCACCTATTTTATGCCATTGCTACCTCAGTAGAATTTTGTTTAAAATAAAGTTGTCACTTGTTATCATTGAAGGATGAATCTTCAATATTTGGTCCTTAAATAAAAACATAGCTGTTAAAATAAGGCAGTGTATCAGAATTCAGATCTTCTTAAAACATAGCTTCCCATCTTTAGGCCATCTTCAACATTTCCCAGTCATTGTGAAAATCTTGAGAGTAAGAAACCAAGTAGGTAATATAGATGGGGTAGAAAAACATAGAAAGGAGAAGAGTTTCATGGGAAACATCAGCAGGAAGTAAACAGCTTTAATGTTTAACTCAAAATAACTCAAGCTTCTTCACCGGAAATTGGGATGAATTGTAAGCGATGAACTAGAGACAGTCTCTTGTTTAAGGGGTCCTTTGTGGCTGAAAATCAGAAAAATGAGGACCATATTCATGTAAATTAACGTCAGTGCAGGACTCCTATGTTTCCTTTCTAATGGCCATGTACACTGAGATGCCAGATTTTTGCCTAGATGCTTGGCCATGCATACGTGGGTATGTTCCAGGAGTTTGGAGTTGCTTATTTCCACTATAAGATAAAATGATGACTCCTGTTATTCTGGAAGTTAACTATTGACAGTTCTAATTAACACTGGTATTTGCTTGGCAGGACGTATAAAACTATAGGGAAAGCCCTTTTAGGGCTGCTACGCATTATTCTCTGTGGGTTTTTGCCAAGTTGTGTTGTCAGGGAATCTAAATAATTTTGCACACCCCAAGCCCCTGCCTGAAGCCTGTAAAAATTAGCTCATTGCTTCTGCTCATATCTGTTCACAAAAGGGTTGGGGTTTATTTTTTTATAGGTAAAGAGACATGATTCAATAATAGCTGCGATCGTATCTTCCACTTGGGTTATCCTTCTAATTAATTTATGGCTTGCTGTGGGGTTTTTTGCATGTAGTCTCTGCAGTGATTAAGCAGAATCCTGAAACTGGCAGCCCATAGCAGCGTTACAAATGACAAAGCCAAACCTAAAAGTTGTAACCAGTTAACTTACTCTAGCTTCTTGAGAGTCATTTGTAGAGAGAAGCATTCCTCATCCCTGGGAAGTACCAGATGTACTTGAAATTAGGGTAACTGAATGTAACTTCTGATTTTCGTTATGCCAGCGAGCATTTCATGGGACATACCCTGTGCCAATGGTGATCAGTACTAGACTTTAGCCTGTTTTGCGTTCAGATTGGATAAAAATGGGTAGTGAGCCCTGTATCTGCTCAGGAACTCTGCACTGGTACTTTTTAGAGTAACTACCATGTTGTGCATAATTATCTTTCATTGACCCCCACTAAACTGGGGAAAAAATGTAAGAGAGTAGAGAGAATGTGGAAAGGTTCCATTGAGGATCACAGAAACATAGTATGGCCTGGGTTGGAAGGGACCTTAAAGATCATCGAGTTCCAACTCCCCACCATGGGCAGGGACACCTTCCACTATCCCAGGCTGCTCAGAGCCCCATCCAGCCTGGCCTTGGACACTGCCAGGGATGGGGCAGCCACAGCTTCTCTGGGCACACTCACAGGGAGGAATTCCTTCCCAATATCCCATCTAACCCTGCCGTCTGTCAGTTTGAAGCATCCCCTGTGTCTTGTCACTCCAGCCCTTGTCAATTGTCTCTCTCCATCTTTCCTGCAGCTCCTCCAGGCCCTGCAAGGCCACACTGAGGTCACCCCAAAGCTTCTCCTCTCCAGGCTGAACAATCCCAGCTCTGGCAGACTTTGCTCCCAGCAGAGCTGCTCCATCCCTCTGATGGTGCTGGTGCCTCCTCTGGGCTCTGTGCAGCAGCTCCAGCTCCTTCCTGTGCTGGGCCCCAGGGCTGGGGCAGCTCTGTAGGGGGGGGTCTCACCTGAGTGGGGCACAGGGGCAGAATCCCCCCTCCCCTGCTGCCCTCAGTGTCTTCTCTCGATTCTCTTTCTCCCTGACCTTTGGTTGCTTACTATACTGCTTTTCTGTATGTAACAGCATAGAATTTTTTGGCTCTAATATAGACTTCATTCCTCACACTTTTTCCTTGCACCTCTGTGGTTCTGCAGTAGAGTTGGTCTTAGCAGAAATCTTCCCAGTGGGAGAGGCAGCTGGAACGTCACAGCTCTCGTGGGATGGTAGTTTGTGGGAAGTGTGTATGATTTTTCCATCTAGTCGGAGGTGCTAAATGACTGTATAAAAAAAGTGAGGCAGAGCTGTGAGTGCTTCAGAGAGGAGCTGAGAAGTCTGACTCTCAACTTAGTGCTAAAAGTCTTGCCAACTTCTGAGTGAGATAGCAAGAAGAAGATGAGCAGGGACGTACACATCTTGGAATCGTGGCAGCTTGTCATTAGGTGTGATGAAATCAAAAGTATCTCAAAGATGACCTAGTTTAACAACTGAGGGAGAGGATGGAGGATTGTGGGAAGCTGCTGTTCTCTTTCCCTTAAAGTAGAGAAAAATTCCTCAGCCTTGAAAGAATGATGAGCCACTTTTGCTCCTCAAAAGAGTCATAGTGTACATAGAAAGAGATGTTGGAGGCATTAAAGCTGGAACGGATTAATATTAACCATAACCCGAGAATTAAATTCGCAGCAGTGTGCTGTAGGCTACACAATTATAGGAGGCTACTAGCAACAACAAGAACAAAAAAGGAGTTGAGAAAGAATTTGTGAAAAGAAAGAAGTTTTCTTATTGGAGTGATGGAAAATGAGATCTATTCTTACTTTAACTGCATTAAATGAAGTCAATAAAATCCAGCACACTTGTGGGTATACTTTTATGAAATATTTACTTTACACTAAACAGTTCTTTGATTTAAACATTGCAGCTAATTATAAAAAGGTGCTTTGGATGTATTGCTCTAATAGCATACGTTACCATAAATTACCATTGGCCATACATTAGCTGGTTTTACAGTTGAGATTCTTCTGATACCAGATGAATTGGTTAAAACTGTAAAAGAGAACAAAACTAGAAGGGGCTAAATCTGTTCATCATATTTCTGGATTATTAAAATACTTCAGTGTATGAGGAATGAAGGAAGAATAAAGAGATGCCTGTAGGAGAAACAGTACCCAAAAATTGGAGGTATGGGAACTGTAATATAGAGGATATATAAAGATAAAAGGATGTAGTGGGGTTTTTTTAATTATATGTGAAATAAGCCAGGGAGAAAAGATAAATGATAATTGCTTTGAAATCTCCATCACTGATAGGAAGAGTCTGCAGAAGGAGTATTGCAAAAGGGAACATATAATGAGATAGTTTTGTGTTACTTTTGAGTAGTATTTTCACAGATAATAAATTTTTAAAAATCTGTGATTTGCTGCTTGAGAACACCTTAAACGGTTTCACGTTGTTGATCATATCACAGCCCAGTACTGTTTGGAGCATGAAGAAATGTTAATGATAAAAGAGCACACAAGATTAAAAAAATTGGCAAGAGGCAGTGCTCCAGCCTCCTGCTACTGTGGGCAGCTCTGGCATGTGCCTTTGGGGCGGAGCAGCTCCTCAAGGTGCTGAGCTGTTTGTCCCACCACTTCTGCTGGTCCTCACTGCAAGTGTTAGAAATGCCCCTTGGCCTCCAGCCTCATTTTTTCTTTCCCCAGATGTCTTGTGCTCTTGTTGTATAATGTTTACGTAGTTGAAGCTTTGGTCCTGCATACACCTCCTGCTCTCGCTCGGGAAGCAAAATACATGGGATCCTCCAAACTCCAGCACTTCCAGCCATGTTTTTTCTCCTCCCGTTTTCTTTACTCTGTGGAATGATATAAACTGGGTGATTTTTTTCTTTTTTTTCTTTTCTAAATTTTTTTTTAATTAAATAAAAAAATTATTATTTTGAGATCATGTTTTCAGGATTACAGAGGTTGTATTCATTTCATTTTTGGGGAGATGGAGGTTATAATCAGAGACTGAAGTCTTCTGAATAACTGGCTGCTACCATACAGTCAAGGAATGAGCAACAGTACAGAAGCCAGCAGGAGAGCCCTGGAGGGACTTACTGCAAGCAGATCCTTCACATTCTTCTTGCCTTTAGAAAAATGTCTCTGGCTGGATATCAAGGGAAAAGAGTAGAAGATATTTAGTTTTGGACATGGACATGTAAAGTTGGCCACTCTATTGGGTTAGAGGAGTGGATCTCTGGTGTCCTGAGGAATAGAGGCAGCAGAGCCCATCTTAATAGCCCTCAGTCTGCTAGAGTGGTTACCAGGGTAAAAAATTAATGTTTCATTCATTCTTTGAATGTAACACAGAGCAGACTGGTCTTCCGTTATTTCCACATGCTTCCAGAGTTTGGCGAATTGAAAGGTTGTGTATAAATGGCATGGCAAAAGTCCTTAACAAAACTGTCTTGCATAGAAAGGGAAAAATCCACTTTCGTTCAGAGGAGACTGTGCAGTCTAATCATGGACTGGATTAAAGCACACTGATTTTTGTAGCCGTGGCAACTTTCTGTGTAATCTCCTATTCTGAGAAATAGAGTCAAAGATAAGATTATTAAACATTCCTCATACCTGATTCTGTTGTTGTGGTAGAAGTGAATATTATTTCTTTGTCTGTGGCCTTATTAAATATAACAGCAAAGCTAAACCCAAATGTTTCTTTTTATTGTTTTTCAAAGGATTCATCCACCTGAATTCTTCAAGAACAAATATGCTGTGGATGAAACCCACTATGTGACCGAGGTGAGTTGTCAGTGTTTCTGAATACTTTTTTCTGTGAATACAAAATCAGTGAGTGGCAATGACTTTGCTTAATTTTAGTCCTCTTCCTACTGGATGTCTCCTGACTTGGTGGGATCTTCTCTCCCTTCCCTGTTACTGGAAGATGTCCTTTTATCTTACAAAGCACTTGTAAATTTTTTTTAAGGCTGCTCTTTTGATCTGAACACAGTTCTTAATCCAGAGGCAGTCTCATAAACACGTTCTGTGCATGATGAGACCTGTTAGTTTGTGGCTTTATCCAACTGAAACATGTCGCTAAATAAATTTTTTGCAATGCCTTGGAGATTTGAGGAGATTGCTGTCAAGGAGGTTGCATGTCCTACCTCTGTCTTGGGAGCCTACGTTCCTTTTATCCCTCCAAAAAGCTGTTGGGAAAGGCTGCCTGCCTCACTCTTATTTTCTATAGAATCATCCTGTTACTTGAATAAGCAAATATATTCACTTTTCTAGATGCTAGTGTGCCTTGCTTAGTTAGGTTTCTGATTCAGTTTCTGAGCAGATGTTTGTTCACTTGTGCACCTGGCCAGCGATCGTTTCTTTCGTAGGAAGGCTCAGCAGGTGAGGACAGTATTCCTGCCAAGCTCTGAGTGTGACTTTCATGGAGAGCAGCTTGAAGAACACTCCTCTGATTCTTCTCTTACTGTAGAACACTGACTCTCTAGACCAAAAGTTTTGCTCTCATCAGCTGTGAGGAGGTTTCATTTAATTTTCATAATGAGTCCAGCTACAAAGTGAAGTTTGATCTGTATGTCAGAAGCTGGGAGTGGAGGAAGCTATGGAGAGGTTGATTTTTGCCATCTGTGAGTTGGAGTCACATAGTGTTCAGGTGCTCCAGTGCTCATCTGTCATATGGTGAAAATTGCAAGTGGAAATGCATTATTTATTTTTAAAAATCACACTTTTAAAAATCGCATTCACCTTAGTCATTTTGGGTCACTTTCTGCAACAAATGTCTTTACTGCAGTTCTATTCTCTGCTTCTTTACTGCTTAAAAACTTCATTGATGGGAAAAAGAGCTCTTTATGTGGACCAGTAAATAAATTTAAAAATGAAGGCTGCTTTCGACCTTGACTACATGTATTGAAGTGAGAAGCTATTGAAGCTTGCAACATACCTGTTCAGCTCTCTTCTGTAACTTTTGCCTTGTTTGCCAAGGAATTGGTTTTCCACCATCAGGACACCAGGGGCCTTTTCTATAGAACAGCTTTATGTCAGTGAATGACCAACATGTGTAAGTGTGTTATCCCGATACTTCATGCGATTAAGAAATGAGAAAAATAAAGGGTGGAATTGATATTCTTGAACTTCACTGCCATATACTTCCTTTTGTTAATATTAGTAGTGTGCTATTAAGGTGGTTTAAAGTTGATAGAATTGTGCTCCATGAAGCTGTGTCATGTGTTCATTGCCTCAAGATATGTGTAATTCAGAACCCACCCTTCTGCAGCTGCTCTGAAAGCCCAGCGCTCTACAAGCCCAGTGATTTTGTTCTCAGTTTGTGAATGTTTGAAGGAGACCAAAGGAGCCTAATAAAGAGATTAGTCAGTAGAAGTGACCCAGTGAGAATAACAGTAAATATTCTTTGCTAAGCATTTAGCACCTTGTAACATAATAATATTAATGTAGATGTTATATGTGCAGGATAGAGTACCCTGGTGTTCCTTATTTCTGTGACATTACAACTTTTTGTCTCCTATGTTATGTCTTCCTAATGATGACAGTAGACATGAGTTATAGTTGGTATTTATGTCTTTAGAGGACACCATCAACTTGATCACTGCATTTCTGTCAATATTTTGTATTCTACTGTCTCTTGTTGTATGTCTCGGGTAATACTACAATATCTGAAAGGTATCAGAGGAACATTTTTGTCTTTGCAGCTTGTTTACTTTATATACAGTGAATATTGATGAAATTGATACCAGTGTGGTTATGAGGAAGAAAAAAAGACAAATAACAGTAATCTAAAACCTCTTTTTAGATATCCAGTGTCTTGGCTTCGAAAAAACCTGCTGTACTTCTCACTTTGGTAAGTCATATTCTGAAAATACTAAATTTCTTCAATAAGGATACCAGTTTATGCAGCATTTCTTTGCACTGTAATTCTCTGGTTTTTCCTCCCCATCTTACACCAAATTTGAGGTCACCCATGCATAACTATCTAGTCTTCTGGCCTCTCCGTGATTTCGAGATTTGTAGCCTCTGGCCTCGTCCAGCCTGCATTCTGTCTGCCAAAAGCTGTATTGGTTTTCTGGTAAAACATGACAAGTCTATCGACCTATGATGGCCTGCACCCTACCTACACTGACTCCAAACTCCTTTTTTTTCCTTTTATGCTGTTCTGCTCATATCATGAGCATGTTTGGGCCTTTCTGTGGGAATCCCACAAGGATACAGGCAATACTTTTTCTGCATAGAGTGTTTTAGTAAGAGCAGCTTCTGGGAGGAGTGAGGCAATATCAAATGCCTGCTAAGTATGTTGAATGGTGCTTGCTTATTTCTTTGGAAGAAGAATGAATGAGTGGAGGTGAAGACTTGTGAGTTTCTCTTTCCCCATCACCTCTCTCCCAGCTGCTCACCTGCTTTACAGGTGTTTTGTAAACCCTCACTATCTGTTTTATTGTCTCCGATCTATATAAAAATTCTCTGCTGACTCTGAGCTTTCCCTTACAGCAAATGCAGTGGCAGCTCCTGGATTTCTTGTTTTCCCATGATGGAGACCAGACAGAAATCTTAACAAAAAAATCCCTCCTCAGGAAATTACATGGCCTCAGATCTGAATTCTTTATCCATCAAGAACAGAGGCCCTAAAGAGTTTTCAGTCTTTCTTTCACTTATATTGGTATACACACATATACACTTAAAAGATGCCCCTATGGCCTAATTTCATGTTCTTTAAGAGAAATGAGGGAAATGGAATGTTTGACCATCTTGTGCTTCTTACTGTGCATTTCTTCACATGGAGTTGTTGAGTAGTTATCACTCTGAGAGTATCCTGTTGTAATCAGGAATTTTCACATCATTTTTGGCTGAGAGGAGGGTGCTGTGATGCTTTCACATTCCTCCCACTGCCATGAAGAAGTATTCAGAGAAGGGAAGAGCACTTCTCTGTCTGCTGCTGAATGGAAACCTGGTCCTCTCCTCCTGTGGTCTCATTCCAGATACAGAACTGTAATGCTGCTCTGCAGGGCTCCCCAGGCTCATGTCAGGAGTGTTCATCTGCTGCGTGGTAGCCAAAATACTCTTGCTTATGCTGCTTGCTTGAATGGAAAGCTGTAGGGGAGCAGCAAGCAAATTTAAATAGTAACATTGCCAAGGCAGGGCATAATAATTTATTTTAATATTAAATTACTTTAGAAGAAAACTTGCCTATTTTTCATTCTCTTGTCCTATATAATTATTTTATAGGTCTCACAGCTCCCTCTCAGAACATAAGGGCATTAGAAATGGAAGTTTGTCTTTTTCCTAAGCAGCACATCATGACCTGAGTTCTGTCTCCTGTGCTGGTCTCCTATGGAACTGATTATTTCTTATATTGGACTGTGTTTGAACTAACAGTGGGGGGGTTTTATTTATAGTGATTCAGGTAAACTTCTGTGTAAGTTTTCCCAAATACTTACTGCAATCAAGTTCTCCCCATGATTTAAATTTTAAATACCTCTGTTTGGCTCAGAATCATAGTATTTTTAATATTTTTCCTCCCAGCGTGGTGTTAATACTGATAGTGGAAATGTCTCCAAAGAAGCTTCGTTTGAGGGGATCAGCCAGTAAGTGACATGGCTTTTTTGTACATTAATTGTTAACATAGTTATGTTGAATTCATTTTATATTTCAAATTAAATTATGTTTTTTCTTAATGACAGGATGTTGAATGGCAGATCAGATACCAAACATTTTATTTCCAAAGACGTTTTGATACATGTTTCTAATGACTTGAAATATAGTTGGGTTTTTTTTTTAATCTCTCTTGCATCTAAGTTAATCCAAATTATCTCTTTGTCTGTGTTTACTGTAGCCATTTAAAACCAAATAGACCCATCCTCATACATCCATTTCCACTTCTGGGATTGAAATATTTGATTTTCAGATTGCAGAAAAATTAATCTTTAAGAGTAGCCTCTTTCTCTTACTGATTTCCCTGCACATTATTAATCTAGATATTAGGGATTCTGGTAAGCGCAGTCTTCTGAAAAAAAGTTAAATTACAGGTATAAAATAAAATCACAAATCACAAAAAAAAAGGAATAATAATTTCTCTGTCTAGATGTGATCTTTTAGTGTCCCTTAATGCTGTCTTTTTATGAAGTTTGGCTACTAGTGCGGTGAAAATGCCTTCCTGCATGCAATATTTCAAAAGCACAGTAAATAGAAATATATCACAGCTTGCTCTGGGATGTGAGGATGATGGCCTCAATTTTTAATGAAATACAACTGTCTGTTCTGTACGATGTCTTTAAAAGGAGATAATCTCCTGTTTTAGCTCAAACATATGGCAAAAAAGAAATACACCCCCCTCATTTAAAAGCATGTTAAAATAAACAGTTGTGGTGAGATGTTGAGGCCTTTTTTTTTATGATCATTGACTCCCAGTCTCCCCACTATATTTTTCTCCATCATCCTCTGTCAACAGCATTTTAATTCTACAGTGAAGATGGTAATGCACAGAATTTGCTGCAAGTCTGAGCACTCATTTGTATAGTCTGAACATGCTTTCTGCTGGGATCATTTCTTTGTATCAAGTGATCTGAAATCTGGAATCTGATTTCATAATTACTTAGTTCTCCTGTCTGTATCCTAAATGGGAACTTCATGGTTCTGTCAGGGATATTGGGAACAAGCTGCCAGGCATTTAGGCAGCTTTAGCTGCCCACTGAGTTAAGTATGAAGTACTCCATAAAGTCACTTTTAATGAGCGTTTGGTGTCCTTTCTGCTGTTATGACCAGTGTGAGTTGTGTTGCTTTTCCAAGTAGGTGGCCATCATACGCTCTCCATGCACAGGTGGACTCCCCTCTGTCTGTAAGGAGCGACATCTCTGGTTTTATCCGATACACCTCCACAGGAAATATAAACAGTTACTCAGTTCATCAGCAATTCTGTATTGGAATGATGTACAAAAGTCTGTTTGAACTACCAAAACCCCCCTTCTTACCCTGAATTTCACTAAACTCTGTTTAAAGAGTTAAATTAGTAGCCCATTCACTAGTCAACATTAAGCTAGGAAGCCACTACATTTAGCACTTCATTTGAGATTTTAATAGAGTGTCTCCTACAACACTTAATGATACTTAAGCATTGGCTTCTCAGTGGTAAAGGTGCTGTCCATGTGCTCCAGGAGGAGTGATTCTCCCTTCCTAGCAGGGATTTCCAGCTGTTAGGATATATTTCTCTTTTGAGACTTGGCACTTGTTCATCACTCTCCACCCCTAGGCACCCGGTCATTCATTTTGCTGCCTTTGACAGGTCTGGTTGCTGCCTTCCCCTCCCAAGCTCACAGTATGGAAGAACATGCATTGATTTTGTTGTTGGATCAACTCCCCTCTTCTGACAGACACCATGCCTTCCCTGATTCTGTTTGTGTCTTCTCCTGGGCTATGGGGCTCTGGTGAGCTCATGCTTGGTCCATGTGCCAGGGGTAGTTGGTGCCCTGGAGGAGGGGGCGACCTTCCTTTTAAACTCTGCTCTCCTCAGAATTTTGTAACTCTCTAGATAAACCAGTCCATTTTATATTTGGTTTCTATACAGACCCAAACCAATTTCAACATTCCTGCTTTCCTGCTTGTCCACCTCTCCTACAGCAAATGTTTCCTTTATAGAAAGATGTATTTCAGATGTATTGATTGTTTCCCAGAGGATTACACCCACAGAGTTTATACTGAGCAATGTGTTCCTTCAAACTGTGCTCCCTCCCACCTGCCTGTGACTGCGCCTTGCTGGCTGTCTCAATCCTCAGCTCAGCCGGGCTCTGCTCTGGCCATGATGCTCTATTTTATGCCTGGTCTCCTGTTTGTTTTGTTTTCTGGCCAGCTGGCCAAGATCTATTTTCTTGCTAGGACCCTTTTGTGTTTCTCCTGTTCCTGTATGTCTTTTTTTCTTCTAGGCTGACCTGGCCCAGCGGGGGGTGGGAGCCGTGGGGGGTTTTTCATGGTGGAAAATAATGAAAATAATGTCTAATTTCCTGAAAAAAGTTAATCTTGTTCTCTTTGCAGGCTGTTCGTCTGCTTCTGTCAGAAGCTGTCTTTTTCTTGCCCTAGTGATGTTGCTTCCCTGCTTTACTTTCTGAACCTTTTGAACTTCTTCTGGAACATTATTACCTCTAAGTTATTTGCTTAATTTTTCTACTGTCATAAATAGGCATTTGAGACAAAATGACTACTGTGGTTGTGGGTTATTTCTGTGCCCAGAAGATCACCCTGAAGTTATTTTTGTCATGCTAGCAATAGCCAAGCTTGATTTTATCCTGATTATAGAGCCTATACTGGTGAATTATTTCATGTTTTCCATTAGTTCATGTATAGCTCTTTCATATAGCAAGGGATGTTGTCCTTAAGGAAAGCTGGTTTGTTGCTGCAGGCTGTGGGAACAGAAGCCAGGGATACACGGAAAGCTGCCCCCCTCAGCAGAGGGTGATGCCAGGGGTCATTGAGGGACCAGCCTGGGACAGGGGCTTAAGACAGGAGACCTGGGCTGTTTCCTGATGCTGCTCCTGGTAACTCCCCTCAGGTCAGTTCTGTTTGCAGCTCTTCAGAATCCTGCAGAAATGGATTTCTCACTTGCCCCAGAAAGCTTAAGTGTAGAAGGCAGATTTCTAAAGTAGTTCTAGTACTTTCTTTTCTAGAAATACGTATTTCTATTTGCTTTTAGAGGCCAGTTCTGTGTTTGCAGGTTTTTTTTTGTAATTCATGGATCCATCTTTCAGACTGGAAAATGTGCAGGATTTTTTTTAATCTAATCATGTCAGTTATGTAGCCCTTGTAAAAATGCTTCGAGAGGGTGTGACTCACCATATAGAAAATGGATTTTGAACCTGTAGGGTTGAACAGTAATGTTCCATATACTTTAAAACACTGTGTTGGCAGGGTTTTTTCATCCTTAGAGTCAATTGAAGTAAATGATGGACAGTTTAAGCAAGGTACCTAATGTTTAAAGTTTTGCAGTGAACTCCTTTTTTCGTATTGCATAGCCAAATCAGTTCATTAGGACAAAGACTCTCCATGTTGAAGAAGAGCAGAAAATTCTAACATTGTGTATGAATATGTTTTAGATTTTTATCGCTGTAGACACACACAGTATATTCATTAAACTGACAAAAAGAGATCTCATTATACAGTGCTTTTATATGGGAGGTGTAGATTTCTAGGGTTTTTTAAATAATGAATTTGTCTTGCATGTGAAAGGACAACTGAGTATGAAATCAATTTGGACATGCCTTAAAGTGTAGTATTTCGTAGTTCTTCATTGAATAAATGGGAGCATTAATGTGTTACGGATTGCAACTGTAGCAAATGCCAATTTGTTTTCTTCCTCAAGACCACATATCTCATCATCTAAGTATTGTCAATTTGCAAATTGCAGTAAAATGTAGAATTAGATTGCGCTGCCTAATCCTCTTAACATGAGGGCAGTACATGTTTTAAGAGTAAGTTGTCTGCTATCTAGTGAGTTCAAAACTTTGCTGGGAGGCCACAGTTGGGGGATTCTATGTAGGGGTTTGTGCACAAATTATGTGAATTAAACACCATTTGTATACTCATACTGTTGGTGGTGAAAAGCTCTTCCTGTTGAAGTTTAACCAGTAACTTTTCGGATGTGGTTGGTTTGTTTAGCTGCATTGTTGGTAAATGTCCTGATTCTGGCCAGGACAGAGTTAATTTTTTGCAGTGGCTGGGAGGGGGCATGGCCAGGACCCAGATGTTGT
Organism: Falcunculus frontatus; assembly: GCA_013398115.1. Lineage (NCBI taxonomy): Eukaryota > Metazoa > Chordata > Aves > Passeriformes > Falcunculus > Falcunculus frontatus. The sequence goes on along the minus strand of VZRV01010667.1, from coordinate 423,442 downwards.
TCTGTACCAGCTCATGTCAGTGCTGGGGGCTGGGGAAGGGACTCCCTCTTGCTTTGGAGAAGGGCGTTCCTTTCTGCCGAGAAATGGGGTGGGCAGAATGGTCCCATTTGGTATTTTGTTTATTGTCGAGGGTTTTTCCACGTAAATCTTTTCTTTGACTTATACCTTTTGTTTGCTGCTTTGACTTATACCTTTTGTATACCTTATTTTCTTCCTGTTACTGTTCATTTTCTTACCTCATTGCTGTTTCCAGAAAATTATTCTTGTCTCAACCCATGATCTTTGCCTTTTGTACTTCCACTTGGAGAGGGAGGGGAAGCAAGTGGCACTGTGGTTCTAGTGGGAGCACTAAAGAAAGAAAATGGGACAACTTTTGAAGGACTATTCTGCTCCAAAGATTTGAAAGTTCATGCCTGAACAGCTACAGGACCCTGTTAAAGTGATAAAATATGTGACAGCAAAAATCTGTGGCAGTTGCAGAGAGGCACAAAGTTATGCAACATGCTGGCCTCTGGCTAGGATTTATCAGACACTGCTTGTCACTAGACACGTCACTAGACAGCACCCTCAGGGGGAGGAGGAGGAGGAAAGCAGAGCAGCAGGCACTGTGGGCACTCCAACTGCAGCTGAGCCAGAGGAACAACCCTGCCAGGAGCAGTTGCACCTGTACAGAGAAAGAAATCCAAGACAGTCCATTCGCTTAGTGAGGGATGAAGAGGAAGCAGGGCCCTCAGACCAAGAGGAAGAGTCGGAGCCAGAGATAACCACCCAATCCCTATCCCCAGGTGAGCTGGGAGGTGTGCAAAATGATTTCAGCTGCCAGTCGGGAGAGCCTCTGGTGACCCAGCTGTTCCAGTGCTGGGATATTGTGGCCCATGATGCAAAATCAAGGAGTGAAGCCAAGCAAATGACATCCCTGTCCCAGGATGTGGGATTGACCAGGGGATTAGAAAAAGAACAGAAACTCAGCCTCTGGAGTCAGCTCCTGTCAAGCATGAGGGAAAGGTATTCTCTCAAGGATGGTCTAATAGTGCAAAGAGACAAGCGGAACACGATGGAGCAGGGTATCAGTACCTGAGGGAATTAGCTGTGCTGGAGGTATTCTGTATAAATAACGAGTAGTCCCCTGCCATGGAGCAAGGTATCAGTACCTGAGGGAATTAGCTGTGCTGGAGGTATTCTGTATAAATAACGAGTAGTCCCCTGCCATGGAGCAAGGTATCAGTACCTGAGGGAATTAGCTGTGCTGGAGGTATTCTATATAAATAACGAGCAGTCCCCTATAAATCCAGATGACATCCAATGGACACAACCATGTGGCGGAAGTTCCCATAGAGCCTGCCATCACTGTGTGCCAACTCACTGGCAGTGCGGTCATGAAATAAGAACAATCAGTGGATAATTTGGTTACCAAAAGCAATCTATATGAAGAAAGTACCTCTTCCCACCATGGTTCTGCATCACATCTGTGGAAAGACTATCCAAGGATATCCAACAATTTAAAGAGGGCCACCAGCAATTTAAAGAAGTGTCCCATGCCCTGCCAGTACAGGCCAGTCCCTGGTATTGGGAGCAAGTGCTCCCCTGTGCCAGAGAGAGGGGACACACCATTATGTAACCTGTGTTTTTACCCGCATGATCACGGAGAGGACATGGGGAAGTGGGATGGAAACCCCACCTCTGCCCTGGGAGCACAGGTACGTGAGTTGAGAGGAGGAACCACCACAGGAAATTCTTCAAGGCTAAAAGTAGCTTCAGTTTCCAGTGGACAAGTCCTCAGACAGAAGGGCTGATGTTACTTCTGATCAATTGGCACTGAAGCACAGCTCCTCCTGGCACCCTGAGTGCGAGTGCTGGGCTGGATGTTCAGAGGAGAAGTCCCTTCCAAGCTTATGAAGGACTGCTTCAGAAGTGATTGACACAGAAGCACACTTCCTCCTGGCACCCTGACTGCCAGTGCTGGGTTGGATGTTCAGAGGAGAAGTCCCTTCCACACATCCCGGCCCTGATGCCATGTGGAGTAAGTGGTTTCCTCTGATCACACAGTGAGCTTGAATAGGAAACCCCAACTGCCCAGGGATCTTGGAAGTTACCACAAACTGGCTTGAAAGAGAAAATTTCAGATTAGCATCATAAGAGGAGGAGGAGAAGGTGACATGCTGGGGAGGCCCCACCATATAATCAGCTACCAGAAAAGGAAAAGTGATGCGCTCTCCTCACTGCTGTATCATAGAGATACACTGAAAATGGAAAGCTGCTGTATGGAGTCCTATGTGACAAGTCACAAAAGCTCTTGAGGGACAAGGTGGATCAAGTCAGGTCGCAGAGCTGAAAGCCTCCAGATGGCTTTGGATATCACTGAAAGAGAGAAATGGCCAACGCTACCTTTACATTGACTCGTGGGTGGTGGCAAATGCCCTGTGGGGGTGGCTGGACTGATGGGAAAAGATCAATTGGCAGCACAGAGGGAAACCCATCAGGGCTGCTGAATTGCGGCAAGACATCACTACCGGGGTAGAGAACGTGGCTGTCGAAGTCCTTCATGTAGGGCTGCCAAAGGACATCAACCACAGACAGGCGGATTGTGCTGCCCGGATTAAAGTGTCTCAGGTGGATCTGGACTGGCAACACAAGGCTGAGTTATCTCTGGCTCGATGGGCCCATGACACCTCAGGTCATCAGGGAAGAGATGCAAGCCCCAGATGGGTTTGTGATCGAGGGGTGGATTTAACCACGGACACCATCTCCCAGGGTATCTGACTGTGAAACATGCACTGCAATCAAGGAGGGCCAAATGGGTAAAGCCTCTGTGGTGTGGGAGACAATGGTGGAAGTATAAATAAGGGGAGGCGTGGCAAATCGAGGACATCATGCTCCTGCCAAACCCACCAAGGCAAGAACTGCATGCCGACAGTGGTGGAAACAACCACTGGATGGCTGGAGATTAATCCTTTGCCACACGCCACTGCCTGTGGCACAATCCTGGGCCTTGAAAAACAAGCCCTGTGGTGACATGGCACCCCAGGAAGAATTGAGTCGGACAGGAGGACTCATTTCTGAAATAGACTCATGGACACCTTGGCCAGAGAGCACGGGACTGAGTGGGTGTTTCATATTCCCTGTCACGGACCAACCTCTGGGAAAGTTGAACGGTGCAGTGGACTGTTAAAAACCACTTTGAAAGCAGTAGGTGGTGGGACCTTTGGACATTGGGATCTACATGTAGTGAAGGCCACCTGGTTAGTTTTCACTAGAGGTTCTGCCAGTGGAGCTGGCCCTGTTCAGCCAAAAGCTCCACGAACCGTAGCAGGGGATGAAGTCCCTGTGGTGCATTTGAGAAATGTATTAGGGAAGGCAGTGTGGATTCATCCTGCCTCAGGCAAAGGCAAACCCTTGTATGGGATTGCTTTTGCTCAAGGACCTGGGTGCACTTGGTGGGTGATGCAGAGGGATGGGGAAACAGGATGTGCACCTCAAGGGGATTTGATTTTCGGGTGAGAACAGTTTGTAATGTTGAATTGTATAATATTGGTTGCTGAATGACACTGTCACTGTGTGCCATTACTACCATGGACAGTGAGTATGGGTTGCTCAGATAGCAGCTGTGAGCTCCTGGTGCAGCAAGAAGCTGACAGCACACCAGCTCTCCTGATCTGGGTGACATCTAGGGTACACAGAACCCAAGCCATGGACACAGATGTTGTTTACACCACTTCATGTCATTGCTGGGGCCGGGAGGAAGGGACTCTCTTGCTTTGGAAGAGAAGGGTGTTCCTTCCTGTGGAGAAACATTTTGACAGAACAGTCTGGTGTTTTGTTTATTGTTGGGTTTTTTTCCATGTAAGTTGTTTGTCTTACACCTTTTGTTATTAATATTGTTGCTGTTACTGTATGTTTTCTCATCTCATTGCTGTTTCCAGTAAATTGGTCTTACCTCAACCCATTATCTTTGCATTTTGTGCTTCCAATTGGAAGGGAAGAGGGGAAGTAAGTGGCAGTGATGGCATGGTTTTAGCAGGAGCACTAAATTGGAGAATACTATTCCTAAACCACAACAGTAGCCAAAGTGAAGCATAATTTGAGTCATCAGCCTTAGAAGTCTCACAGTTATAAATAGGTGGCCCTGTGGCCACTCACACAGTACCCAAAGCTTCCATGAGATGAGTGGAGCTGAGAGAGTTCTGTCCTTAATCTTTGAATTCCTTGAGAAAGTGATCTACAATATATTCTCTCGTGCATATGCATTGATGCTGTGTCTCAGAGGTCTAACATCTTGTTTTCTAGCTGACATTAACATCAGAAAGTCTGTCTTTCAGGTGAGAGAGAGAACTTCTGATGACCTCCTGGCTCTTCTCCACCCACCAGCACCCTCCTGATTCAATCCTGCTGCCTCTCTGTGTGTTTAATGAGCTTCCCCGTTTGACAGCAAACGAGAATTTTAAAGAACTGCCACATGATAGGTAATCCCAGCCAGTAAGAGTTGGATTTCTGGCAGCACAAACACAGTTCAAGAAGAGCCTTTATGGCCAGGAAAGATAAAATCTGGGGATTTTGGCTGAAATGACTTTTCTAAAAGAGTGAGCTGCTGTAAGCCTACATCACTGTATAATTTTCCCCCTTTTCTGAATGCTCAGGTGAGACAGTCTTCTTCTACGAGGTTCATGTTTGGCTCATTTGATTCGGTTTTTATTTCATCCATTTGTGCCTTTGGTTAAAGTGATCATGTCAGTTTTCTGAGATGTGGATTTTCAGAGTCAAAGTCAGCTGCCCTCTGTAACTAGCCTTCCCTGTGCTTTATTTTCTTTTGTTACTTCACAATAACCATAATTTACTCTTATTTGCATAGAGCTGGTGTTGGACACTCCAGTGCTGCACTGTCTCCTTACAAATGCCTTCATTGATCTGTTTTCTGTCTGACATACTGGCGACATTATTGAAAGGTTTTGTGTCTGTTGTTACAGCTGCAGCATAATTCTGTGTCTTGGTTTTCTATGGTGGTGTCAGTTGTACTCCAGCCACAGAGGGAGCTCAGGCTTTTGGGTTGTTAGAATATTCATAGATTGATTTTACTATGTCATTCATATATTTTCTTCTGTATAAATTTGTATTTTGCTGTCTCTTCCATTCTAGAATTATTTCTGCATTGGTGTACCTAAGTGATAATTTTTGAGATGATGGTGATTAAATTGAAAATATGCCCTTTTGATACTTTCTTGTTTTCAAGTGACCAATTTTATTCTATAATGATGCATTGTTCTGTGACTGGTGGGTGGCTTTTTGTCTTGAGTTGTTTTTACAGTGATTTCTCATTAATACCTATAATATTGAATACCATACAGCTTGTCCTTGTTGAATGTTGTAATCAGTTTTTGTTTTGTTTCTTAGAGTAGGAATACAGAGCTATTAGCCTTCTCCTTATTAGGGTTTTATAAGTTTATGAGCATCTGTTTCTGAAAAAGAGAAACATAGGGGGTTTTTTTTCTGCTTTCTCAGGACACAGGAAGACCCTTATACAATTAAAAGTGACTTCTAAGTAATTTTTTTAAATTGGATTTGTGCTTTCATTGGTCCCTTCTGAGGTATAAAGAATGGTTAATAACCTGGAATAGATTTAATTTTTTCCTTCAAAAATGTGGGAAAATGCACTGTTGCCTCACAACATTCTTTTGAAGAACTGTTGGGAGCCTTGTAGCATTTTAATTCTCTTAAATACCGTAACTGGAGAGCAAACAGTCCTGAGCAGACAAAAATATCTTTGATGCAGAACACTCCTTAGCCATTTAAATTGTAAGCAAAAAAAACCCTTTAACAATGCTTGAAAATCCATTTGTGTTCCACCTAATTACTCAGCTTCTTACTCTATTGGCCACTGTAGTGTTACTGTTTAGAGAGCCTCAGAATCATTCCAAGAATACATGAATTACTCATGTAGAAAATAAACAGAAAAATAGTGAAGTGTCAGAGGCCAAGGCAAGTTGGAAGCTTCTGCTTTGCCTCTTCTGTAGATTGGAAAAGACACGGAGAGGTCATTTTCCTTTTCACCATACTCTAAGCAAGCTTGTTTATCACATGGTCACCTTCTGTGCACACAAAAGTGGGAAGCCATGAAACAAAGGATGCGATCTGCAGTTCACTGTGTTTAATTTCATTGAAGGGTGTTTGAGGAGCAAAGTAAAAATCACAGAATAATTTGGAAGGAACGTCTGGAAGTCAGTCTGGTCCATCCCACACTCACAGCAGTGAACTGATAACCTAACATTTTATCTTTGTCAAAAGAAGTGTAATAAGCATGTCTCAAACATACTGTTACACTGGGTTCTGCACATTCTTAAAATCATGTATCTGGTTTAGTCACATGTATTTCAAAATTAAATGCATTCTTCTCACTGCATTCTCCTTTGATTTTCCATACAATACTTGTTTTCACTTTACTTTCTCAGGGAAGACACGGTTAAAAAAAAAAAAAGTAAATATGTAGTCTCTGCTGTTGTGTCTGGCTGCTTTTTAATATTAGTGTCTTTGGGGTTTTTTTAGATTTAATGTGAACAACAGAATTCTTCATCCTGAAATTGCAGAATGGTGAGTAAGATAAAATCTTTGAGTAGTGTTGAACATGCTTATCTTGTACCATTGCTTCAGAGAGATTCCCTCAGCGGAAGCCTCCTACTTTACCACAGGAATTTTAATTTTAAGTTGATTTCATGTTATGGACTGGAACTAATGTACAAATGTAGTAATACGGCTGGGTACCAGCATTGAAAAGCAAAGAATTTATGTAACATTTTTAACCATTGTATCTGGATACACGTTCTATAGGATGTTAGGGTTTAAGTCACATTCGTGTAAATATGAATTTGTATGAATGGGAAACGAACTGAGGATAATTTATATTCTAGCAACAGAAATCAAACTTAGATCAAAACTCTGTCTAAATAGGTAGTATTTAATTAGGTGTTATTTCTTCTCCAGGATTTATTTTAACAGCCTTTGTTTTGTTGAATTATTATTCACATAACTGTACTTTGTAATTCTTGGGGAATTCTGCAGTAGCCTATCAGAAACAAACAAATTAGATGTGTGACTGAGTGCAAAGCTACTCCATTTACTAGTTTTCTTCTTTTGGTCAACATCGCTGACTTTGTCCACAGGATTGCTCCGTAACTAAGGCTATCTAGTTTTCCATTTAGGAAATTACTGAAGAAAGAACATAGTGAATTTTTGTTAATGAAATAGGTTTCTATCTAAGCTTTTTTTGTGTATTAATCTAGAAATGAAGAAGCAAATACTTAGTTAAGGCAGATAAGCTTAAAATCTTAAAATACAAAACACAGGTGTACCCTCTGACTACGACTGTGGTAGCATATTGTATTACATGCTACTACATATTATGCTTTTTAATGTTTGTTTTTGGCACATATGCTGAGAACCATCTTCTGCTGTCTTCATCTACAGCTAATTGCCAGCTTGAAAACTGTGGAGATGTTTTTTGAACATCAGAGTGATTTCAGAATATGTAGAATTATTAAAAGGCCACGTATCTGTTGTTGCAGATATTTTTCATTGCTTGGCATGACGTAAAGCTGTAAAAGGAAAGTGGGAAGCGGGGAAGCTTTGTGTAGACATTGTTCCATCCCCGAGTCATGGATGGGCCTGGAGCTGTGTGGTAGTGGACTCCTTGCTCCTGCTGATGAGTGTAAGGGGGACTAATTTTTAGATCTTGCCTATGCTGTCCTTCTAGAATTTGCGCCCTTCCTTTTCCTGAACAGAGAAGTTATGTCATAGGCTTGATTTCTGAATTTAAGAGGAGTGAGGAAGAGGACCTGGAGAGGGCCCTGTCTGACTTCCAAGCTTTGCTTTGTCGACACAACAGACAACAGGGACAGAGATGGCAGTTTTAGATGCAGAAGGCTTTGGAGTAGGGCTAGAGACTTTTTCCCGAGGTAGCTTTCAGGTTGTTTCCATCCACCTTACCAAGGTGTCACCTGATAAGCTTTTCTTCTCTGTTGTTTCAATTAAAGGGTGATTAAATCTTCTTTAGGAACCTCAGGTATGGACGGACATAAGGTTGGTGCCCTGGGGGTTGTAGTGAGAGAGGTGGAGCATTGAGGCAGTAGAAAGGCAGCACTTGGAGCTGGGGTAGAAAGAATAATCTCTTTGGTGAATTGTAAATGGCAGCCTGGAATTCTGATTTAGTTCTTCCTGAAGCCTCATGGAAGAGGGATCCTTGGTATGCACCTTCCCTACAGCTGGCTTTCAAGGAAAGGGAATTCTCAGTGAAGAAAAAGTTCAGATTTGCATTCAGAAATGTTTTAAAAGGTTTTACTGAGTTTGGTGGCTTTCATTTTAAGTCAGAAGTATGTTAAAGATGGTTGTTAGGATTTAAGTGTCTGGTGAAATTAACATGTGAATGATAGGTTATGTATATTAAAGCTTACTGAAGTAGAAATCTCCTTGGAACGTCAAGTTACCAGCCAAGAAAGTTTCCTTGGAAAGCAATATTTTTAGAATTAAGAAAATTTTTCTTTTAGGAAGATGAATGCTTTTGGTTTATATTCTGGGGTAGGAAATTGCATCCTTTGAATCATCTCCTTGCAGGGATGCATTTCATTTCAGATTTGGCAAGCTCTGAACTACTGTGTTTTACGTGGTACTTGTCAGAAAAACTTTGCTCTATGCCATGCTGTCAAACTGCCAGCTAGAGATGAAATGGCTGAGCTTTCTGAACCAGCCAGGGAGAACTGTGAGCTGCAAAAGGCAACTCTAGTATTATACAGTCCAAGAAAATGCAGAAAAAATGGTTCAGTACTGACAAGGGGCAAAGTGTTTGTGGTTAAGGATCTGTTGCCTCTCTTGCTTACTTTTTCAAGATCTCATCATTTTCTGACTTAGTAAGGAACTTAAGGATAAAACATAGAAGAATTCAACCTTACACTGGATTTCAGCATTTTGCAGATGGTGGGTTTGGTTTTTTTTTCATTTTATTGAGTGGGTGTATTTCCAAACAAATTTTAAAACTTTGATTTTAAAGGCTCCCACTTCAAATTTCGTAGTGAATGGATATGCTAAGTATTGATTTCAGTGTTTTGAAAAGAAAATGTCATCTAACAGAAGAAAGAAATTCAAACATGTCCAAATTATCTCCTTAGTAATCAGAAGGAGGTTTTCTGACACCAGCACTTAGCCAAATGGCCTTTTTGTTCCTGTGTTTTGCCAGTGTCTGTCTATCATAACTGTGGTGGTGCTAGAAGTAAACATTTAGTAATGTGCAGCTCTCTTTGTGCCTATATATACTGTATTTTCCTGTAACCTCAATGAAAATGGGGTTTGATAGTTTTATGTGGAAGATTTCATATGTTCTGTATTTTTCATTACTTTGATGGAAAGCTAGAATTAGTTCTTTGTGAAAAGTGATCTGTATGTTAAGGTCTTAAAGCTGTGCATTTGCTTTTTGTGTTTTCAGAGGTTTTTCTATCTATGTTGTAAACCTCTTGACATTTTTTTGAACTCCTGTCTTTGGTGTTGATGCACCTGTCTTTCAGAATTGTACTGTGATGCCTCTCCTTTGCATATGTGCATTGCTATATTTGCTAGCTTTGATGCTAATTCAGTTAGCAAGTTTTTATGCATTGCAGAAGAGCGTGAATGTATAAACTGTGGTAGAGAAATTTCTATAAATAAAATGTGGAAAGGTAACAGCAGAGGTGAGAAAGGGTAAAGATAAGGCAGGACTGTGAAGTCTGTCTTGGTGGGCATCGTCCTTACTTATGAGATGGTCTGTAAATCTAGTATTTCCAGAGGGAAAAGGAGGAGTGGACGTTCTCAGGTGTTTTCCATGTGTGTCACAGAAAGGAAGCATTACAGTTGCACACATGTACTAAAAAGCAGCAGAACAAGCCAGCTGATAAAACACTGATCTGATAACTGGAAACAAATACTTCTGGCAGCATTATCAGTGCTGCAGAATGGACATAGAGAACCAATTTGTGCATCTTTGAGGAGAGCACTGGTTTAGGAACATACAGTTGAGTTATGTGAGTTTCAGCCTCATAATTGCCTGAAATTTTATATGCTCTTGACCACTTGATTAGGTCATGCATGTAATTTGGTATCCAGACATTTAAAATGCCCAAATGCAATTTCAGGATTGAAATTATACTTGTTTATATTAAAGTTTCTCTCTCCTGTTTGGTGACTGACGTGTGAAAAGACCAGCTGCTCATATGGGCAAGTGAAAATAAAAGCAGAAAATGTGTGTAAAAGGAGAATGAGGAAGAAGAAATGTTTTTACACAGGTAAAATGAGGGAAAAAATAAAAGTGAAAGTTTTAGGTCAGTCCTGACAGTCAGAGACTTGTGCTTCTCTTTCAACTAGATTGCCCTGCTAATCTGAGGAATGCCTTACATGTGGAATCTGTACATTTTGGCAATTGCATTAGCTGGAGCCTGGAAATTATTTGTTCCCATTAAAACATTGATGATTGATGCAGAGGCTGTAACTGGTCCAAGAACTGTTTTTAATAGAATGTTGAAGTTCACATTCATGAAAAAAGGTAGGATTTCTTTCCTGTCCTTATTTTGGAAGTGGGGGAAAACCTCATGAGAACTGTGGACACTCATCACGTGCAAGATTGCCCTGAAGTGCCAACCACTGCTGTAAACTTGGCTTAGGAGGGTGCTGCTTTTTGTACCACCTAAACAGTGAGAAGGTGGTGAAATATGTGCTTTTCTACTACCCACACATGCTGTGGGAACTCCATCAACAGTACCACTGTAACCTAGGAGCCCAGGAACCTTTTTGGTATCTGGTGTAGGGTGAAGTTGATCCTGTTACCTACACAACTGTACATCCTCCCTCTCATCCCTCCTGGTGGTTGGGTAGTGGTTTTTGTTGGTCTCAGAATGACTAAATATTTTCTGTAAAATGTTTCAGTGCCTGTCCTTGTGTAAATGAAGGGATTGCATTGCATAAATTGTCAGTCTGAGGCTGAGCATGAATTTCTATATTCAAACAGATACCTGAGAAGTTGTGATCTAATACAAATACCTTGATCCTGAAGCCTTATGCCCAAGTCAAGGGAAATGGTTTCTAATACTGTTTGCACTTGCTGTGCAGCAGTTACTGACTTGTATTATGAGCAGATTCCAACAAAAAGATTAGACAGCTGAATTATGAAACAACCTATTTTTCAGGCAATTGCAGAGCATGGATATGTACTGTATATTGAAAGTAATATGAAGGCACATCAAACAAGTATTAAATTACTCTGCTAGCACATGCAGTCTTCCAAGGAACAGGATTGAAAACAAAAAAATTAAAAATCTATAATCCTTTGCTACCTCATTCTAACTGGAATATATTTGAGTCACTCTTTTTTATGTCTTAGCTGAAAGACAGGAGCGGAAGTTTGTTTCCACACTCATGGTCAGCAGGTTTTACCATCCCAGTGTAATTTTTTCACCTGGAGGTGTGCATTTTAAAACCTTGTACTTCTCATTCTCAATTGCATAGTGATTATTTTGTGTCATATTCCAATTGACTAAGAAAAATTCCCCTCTATGGTGTTTCTGTTGGTCAAAGCATTTTGATCAATATCAGGATATTACAAAGGTACCTTTACTCTTGCCAGAAGAGTTGTGTTTGAAGGGGAGTGGCTGTGCTGTAGTAATGCACCGTCTGCAGGAAATGCTGTAATCTCACATTAGAGGCACTCATGGCTGAGAAACCTGTTTCTGGACTCATTAAAACAAACTACAGAGCAGAAACACAGTAAATAGTTTTCTACAGCAGTGTGAGGATGAGCGTGTTGCAATAAAAAGAGGGGTCTTGGTGGCAGTTTCAAAGTATAACAGTTATGGTTCTTTGTAACTGCTGCAAACTCTGGAGTGCAGCTCGAAAACATGATTGAAATATTTCCATGCAATTCAATAGATGTTGTTCTGTACTTTGTAAGCAGTAAGTATGTACTTCACAGCTGCCTTTGAGATGGGCGTGAAAAATACTAGGAATTCAGTTTGTGTAACGGTGGAAGGAGTATGTGGTGTTTAATAGAGGTTATGGAAGTTGTGTTTGCTTTACCATTCATGTTACACTAAATAGCTGCTTTTATTTGAAATACATGATAGAAATACGTGTAGTAGAAAAGAGTTAAACGGTGCATTTTTGAGATGAGCTCAGAAGAGAGTATCAAGGCTCATAAACATACACAAATTCAGTGTCTCATAAGGCACAGAGTGTAGGATGGGGATTTCAGGGCTCTGGTTTGGGGTTTTTTTGGTTTTTATTTTCCTTCAGAAGCATGTGAAAGAATGGACATCACGGCTGTAATTACTGCTGCTGTGGTTTCTGAATTTCATGGTTTGGGTTTTTTAATACCAAACAAAAATAGCATTTTTTCATACCACCCCCGCCCACCTTTTGAGGTATTGCAAATAGTGGGAGTTGGGATTGTGCTGAACAGAAATTCTGGAGCTCTGGGAATTTAATTATGTAAAATAGTTTCAAATTGTGTTTAAAAAGAAACCAAGCATGCTTGCAGAAATGTTCCATTTGAAGTAGTGTTTGAGTCATGACAAATGCAGAATTGCATTGGTTTTGTTCCTAATGTATTGTAGAATGAGTTGAAAAAATGTTGGTTGAACCGCTTGTTTATAAGTATTAAATAGGGCAGGCTGATGTTTGAAATTCTTGTGACTTCCCTTTGTAAGATTGTTTTGCTAATGCTGAATCAATGCCAACAATACTTTGCTGTGAGGAATACCATAATAGCTGTTTGCTCTTGAGGTGTACTTGATCTAATCTTATTATAGGTGGTGCGTATTATTTTCAGGGTTTTTTCATTTTGTATTCTTAAGCTGTGAAGTTGCAGCCTAACATGCTATCTGTTCTTCTTCTCTTTAAGTCGAGTCATTAAGACAGACATGGAGTTGGAAGTTCTGCGCTACACCAATAAAATCTCCAGTGAAGCTCATAAAGAGGTAATGGATCCTTTACTGTTAATAATTTTTGCTCTTAGTGTAGCAGTGGTACTCAGAAAATGTCCCCAGCAACCCAGAATTGCTTGGTAATAAAATAATGGAAAGGCTGGATAGAAATAAGAGGATAATATCCCTCCTATTGCAGCCCAGTAATATACCTTGTATTGTCCTTGAACTCACTGGTGCCTTTGGGATGTGTGAGAAATGAAGTGTAGGTTTGGGTAAGAGCTGGAGCTTCAGCAGAAGGTGACCTGCTTGCAGTCTATCTATTCTGTGTGCACAAACACCCGTATAATGATGGAGAAAGAAAAGATCAAGGTTATTCAGGCCCATGTGCAGCTCTGAAAAGTTTAACCAGCAGGTAACTGTCTACAGATCCTGATGGACTGGGGATGTCTTCCCATGCACAGTGGAGGGCAGGGAAAGGGTTCCTCAGGGTGCTCCTCAGAGCAGGGTACGTCCCTGGGGCAGTGCTGAGCCCTGCTGTTCTGTTGCCATGCCAGTGTGGCAAAGACAAGTCCAGGCTCTCAGCAAGGCTGCTCAGGCCGGACCTGGCACTATTCCAGGGGAGCTGTGCTGCTCTCCTGGGGGTGATGATGATACCTTGGGTGTGAGTCCTGTGCTCCATGTAGCGATGCAGATCTGCCATGAGTTCTGATGGTGGTGATGACCAAAGAGAGCTCAGGTAAAAGTAGCTGATGAGGCTACTGACTCAGCTGTTGTCTTGTCTCCTGCTCCTCAGATATCTGAACTATGAAGTGTAAGAATGTTTTAAAATGAATATTGTAAAATTGAAAACTCAAGGGATAGTCATTTTGTGGTCATACTCCTTGGTTTTTCCTCATCCTTGAATAATCTTATCACATCTGAAAGTATTTTTTTTTCTGTAGAGCAGCTGCCTAGAACTTCTATAATACAGAAACAGACAAAATTTTCTTAGCAAATCTGAGAACAGAGATCAGATTTATGACTTATGAAGTAGTGTTAACACTAGGAGTTTTCTCTTGATTCAGACTGCAAAGTATAAAAGAGGCTCTCCCATTGTAGGATAATCCAGTTCATAACTTTGTTTTGCCAAAGTAGAACAAAAAGATGTGCTGCCATGTTCACCAGAGCTTTCACAATTAAACATTGGTATTTTGATGAGCTGCACTTCATTAGGATATAGTAGTTTGGCAATTAAACTTGCTTTATTGTTGGAGACTGCAGGGATTTTTAAAGATTAAAATGTTTGATTCCAGTGTAGTTTTAAAATGCATCTACTGATGTAAATTTAGATGAAGTACAGATGATATTTTTGTAATATAGGTTTCTCTGGAGATAGTTCTAAGTCATAAATTTATAAATATGAGATTCCCTCCTGCTCTGATGGTCCCATGCTAATTAATATGTATCTTCCAGGTAATGAAAGCCGTAAAAGTAGGAATGAAAGAATACGAGATGGAGAGGTAAGAGTTCTTACAGTAATTATAATAAAAAAGATAATATCTCTGTAGTAGGGGGAAAAGCAGTAGCTGAGACAGTGCAGTAGCATGGATTCAGTTGAGACTGAGAGCTCATTGCTGTTTGAAGGCCATTGTAAGCATTATTTTATTTTGAGGTGGTACTTCATCTGTTTCAAACATGCATTTGATGAGGGGTGATTATTTTTTGGTTAAGTGTAGCATATCTGTCTTCCTGGAGTTACAGTAATTTACAGAAGCTTTATGAAATAGCTGTTTTCATTGTTTGAAGCCATCCAGTAAAATGGTGTTTATGGTTAAACATTGCCTTTAGTCTGGTTATGCTTAGAAGACTGCATGTGTGGGTGTTTGAGAGTCTTATGAAAGACTGTGTTCAATTACATTTTGCCTGCAATTACAAGCCAGGAGTACCTGTATTCAGCCTGTACAAGTACTGGGTGTTCCACAGCTGCTGAGAAGTCAATGGGAAAGCAGCAGATACCTCTTATGTTGAAAAGAACGAGCTGTACAGGTATCCATGAGGGGTTTGGCTGGTCCTAATTGATGCAGGAATGATGTGTCTAGATCTAAGGAAAACACTGCCTCCTCTCCTGAATCAGTATTTACATTAGATCATCAGCATTGATCTTATAAACCATGGTTTTGATCATCAAGTCCACTTGTTTTTAGTTTGTACCCGGTATTTTCAATTTTCTAAGTATTTGCATAATGAAGAAATGGAAAATAGCTGTCATGCAGTCAGTTACTGTTGTTTCTTGGCAGCTATTTTTCAAAGGCTTGTAAGCAAGCTAGAGCAGCACCCAGGGAAGGGAATATAAAGAGACCACAATATTTGTCATCGGGATTTCAGGGTAGCTGAAAAGACAAATAAAGCCCATAGAACATATGCAATATGAAGAAACTAATGTTGCATTTAAGCAGTTTAAATTTCTGCAGATACTATAGGCTCGTGCCTATAATTTGTCAGTGCTTCAAATTGCATTTACATATACCCCCAGGTAATGGAAAAAAATATATTGTTTGCATTCTGTCTTTATTTATGAACTTTGTGTTCATTTTACTCACTGGCCATGCTATACATGCTGATAGTCAAATTTTGGCTCTGGAAGTCATTAGCAATGAAAAATTTCCATAGAGCAGAATTTGTTCCCAGGTGCTTTTAAATGTCATGATCCTGGCAGTTTGATTTAAATGTCATACAACAAATATGTATATAAACACTCTACTGTAAGTCTACAGGGTATATTACCATTTTTCTCCAGGACTTCCATTCTTCCCTGACTTGCTCCTTCCATATACATCAACCTTTTGAAAAGATTATTTGTGTCTTTCAATTGAAAAAAATAAATAAATTAAGCAGCTATTACACCTATTTAAAATTGTCTTCTATTCTTCCATACATCTTGGTAGATTACACTTCTTGAAAGAGTTTCAAGTTATTTAGCTAATGAAAGAGGTCTTGGCAGACTGCTCTTCTGTGTCTGCCTTGGAGATTATAATTAGAACTTTGGTTTCTTTTACTGGTGGAATTCATTCCTGCACCCATTCCTTTTGGGAAAAAGTGCCCTAAAAATGTAAATCCTGTCCGCTATTCTTCTGTCTGTTAGGAAGAATAATGACAGAGATCCCAAAAGCAATTAAAATTTTTTGTTACTGGATGTAGGACCTAAGTGTTACCTTTTCTTTGTCCATTTGGTTAAACACTGGTAAATGATTTTGAACCAGTAATGTGTTAATGCTGAGATATATAAAAAATAAATGCATTTAGCTGCAACTCCAATCAACCCTGACTTCTTTTTTGGTTTGATATTACTTAACTTTAATGTGTGGTCGGTTGACTTTAAGGAGACAGCCAAGGCAATTATCTACAAACAGTAATTCACAGCATGTGTAATTGCATATAAAGTCATTTTGGTAGGTCAGATTCTGGGTTTTCTCTGAAGCAGTTTGTTTAGTATTTGTGCTTATCCCATGTTTAATTAATCTTCTTTAATGAGAGGGTTTTAATTATAAAACTGCTCAGTAGTGAATATATTGTTAAAAATATAGCAAAATGGTAAAAAATCTCTTCAGCTTGAGAAGTGGGTGAATAAAATCTGTGATTTCAGCAAAGTTATTTAAGTGTGCATATATAGACAAAAATGTTTTGTGTGTATATATAAACAGACTGAAAGTACTGATTAGGACCTACAGTCATCTGTTTCAGAGTGCTCTAAAGGCCTGGAGATAACTTCTCTGGATCAGTGTTTATCAGTTTCTAGATTTCATCTGTGGACTGTTTACCAAATGAAGAGTGGACTCTTCTGTGCATTTCCTCATTTGTTCCCTATTTATTAAAAAGGACATTTTTAAGATTTGCGTGGCTACTTGGAATATTCAGTTTGATTGGGGAATGATGTGAAAGTGTATACTGTAGCAACAGGTGAGTGACTTCCTGCATCACAAGTTCTGGACACACAGTTGTTGTATGCATTGCCCATTTTTGTGAGGGTTTATCCTCTTCTTAATAGCACTGAAGGTGCTATTGTTACCAAATGTCCGAAATACCAGGATAAGACTCTCCAGCACTAAAGTTTTGTTAGGCAGGGTATCATTTATTCAGGCCTGAGGTTCATGCAGGAGATCCTGACCTAACATGGACACGTGATTCTCTAAGAGTGTTACTTATATACAGTCACTACATGCATATTAAAGTTTATCCATTACCATAAATCCCACCCCATGTTCCCAGAGATTGTCCTTTGTCTGTCATGGCATTCTTGAGTCAGATGTCCTCTTATCTTCCAGCTGTCCTTGCTGAAAGCAGCTTCTGCATGCCTTGTTTCTTTGCTAAAAACTTCACAGGCACAGTAAAAATTGAATTAACCCTTTTAGTGTCACTGTGATAGGAGCACGTGCACAGTTCTGAGCTCATTAAATGATGTATTTATCACTACCTTGGCGATGCCCGGCAGCACTAAACCAGGCCTAAACACCCAAGTCCTTGTCTATCAAAAATAAGAGACAGCTCTTACTTTTATGTAAAAATAAAATGTTTATTAATTAGGAAATCAATTAAAATTGTCTGATAAAAATTTAGTCACAAAAGAAAAGAAAAATCCGGGATGCGGGTAAAAAGGAGGAATGACGGGAATAAAAGAAGAAAAAGAAAACCGGGAACGCAGGGATTGAAGACTCTTTTAGCCGAAATTGGCTTAGAGTCCCCAAAGCAGGACACCTGCGCTGCTGGGGTGACTTTAGCTATTCCAAAGTCCAGCAATTAAAAGTGTCTCCAATGGAGACAGAGGCTGGCACCAGCAGCAACCTTTGCCAAGCCTAATCCAGGGACAAAAAGCAGCTCTCGTCGGTGTGCAGCATCTTTTATACAGTCCAGTCTCCGCCTGTTACCGCCCACAGATCCGCCCCCATGATTCCGGCTGATTGGTGATCCTTTGTGATGAGATAATCTCAGTCTGCCAATGATCTGCTGTTGTCTAGGGGCTGATGTCAAGTGGCTTGAGTGGCGGGAAGGATCCTCATTGATATTCATGGTTTCCATGGCTGCAAGTTGCAGGAGCAACGGACAGTTAGCAAAAATAGCAGAGTGTCAGCTAATATTCAGCCTTTGCTGGCAGAGCCCCCTCTCTAATAGACAATTAAAAGCATAAAACATTCAACAAATAGTCCCATAAAACATTCAACAAACATCATGTAACAAGATAGCACCTAATAACATCATAGATATTTGGTAAAAATGTCAAAACTGGGGAATAACAGTGATAATTAGGGGAACAACAGGGGAACTTTCTGGAACATTCAAGAAGGGTGGTTTCAACTTGGAGCAAAATGGTTTTAACTGGGGTACACATAAAAATCCTTAATTAGATAACTTCAACCTTTTAATTAACTGAACACTATAGCAATTAATAATTAATGAACTTGACTAAACTACCCAATATTCAAGGACAAACTCAGTTTATGCATAACATTGTCTGACACCTCCCTGGATTGTGTGAGTGTCTCTGAAACTTCTGCTGCTGAGCGCAGGAGCACGCTGGGGTTACCCTGCAGGTAACAGTGATTCCAGTGCCCAAAACCTGCATCCTGATCCTGGACAGTGGAGGCTTTTAAAACAGAGGGCAGTGGCCGGTGTACAGGGACCATTGGCCGGTGTACAGGGGGCAGTGGCCAGTGTACAGAGCAGACAGTGAGAGCAGCAGGGGAAGGGGGATTCTGCCCCTGTGCCCCACTCAGGTGAGACCCCCCTGCAGAGCTGCCCCAGCCCTGGGGCCCAGCACAGGAAGGAGCTGGACCTGCTGCACAGAGCCCAGAGGAGGCAGCAGCACCATCAGAGGGATGGAGCAGCTCTGCTGGGAGCAAAGGCTGCCAGAGCTGGGATTGTTCAGCCTGGAGAGGAGAAGCTTTGGGGTGACCTCAGTGAGGCCTTGCAGGGCCGGGAGGAGCTGCAGGAAAGATGGAGAGAGGCAATTGACAAGGGCTGGAGGGACAGGACACAGGGAATGGCTCAAACTGACAGAGGGCAGGGCTAGGCGGGATATTAAGAAAAAATTCTTCGTTGTGAGGAGAAATAATTGTGGGGATTTTGTAGCAGTTAATACTAAACTTAAACTCCACTCTGCTATAATGGCAATAACTTAAAGAATAAAATGGCGAGAAGGTAGTTACAGAGGTTTTTTCTTGTTGGTTTACAATGCTTACAAACTATTTTTACACTTTGCCTCTCTTACCAGCTGAGGCTGATAAAAGTTCTTTATCCCTGTTCTTTTCAGTGCTGTCCCTGATTCCAGAGCAGAGCTTGGGCTCTGAGGTGAGTTGCTGTTGTATCAGTCAGTGTTAAATTTCACTATCTGTGGAAGTCTGGGAGCGCTCTCACAGATTATGTCTCTCATCTTTCTTTTTTTTCTCTCTCATCTGCTCCAGTGGAACAAACTAAAAATAAAACATACATGTTATTTCACTATAAAAGAGAAAATAGCCAGAAGAATTTTGTTTTCCTTTGAGTATTTCCTTTTAGTCAAATGCTGATTATTTTAGCTAATCAGTATTTGCCACTTTCCATTTCCTGATTTTGCTCTTTGAATGTTTTTGAAAAAGTTGCTGACTTCTGCAGCAAATGACCCTCAAAAATATTTGGTTTTTTTCTTGACGCTGGATAGAATTTCAGCTTAATTATAACCTTTGTAAGTCCTTCACCTAAGTGTGCATGGATAGTAAGTAAGAATACCGACTGCAGCTGACAGAAATACACAGGTGAATCTTCCACAGTTGCTTTTTGGTGTGGGAATAGTGTTGTGTCAGGACCCTCACTGGTATTTGTGCATTTTTATTAAACAAGAGACCAGGACTCCTGGTTAGTCTCAAGCAGCATGTCAGTCTGCTCAGTTACTGATACATATTTTATGTCTTTTTCTTTTCCTTCTTTTTTTTTTTTTTTTTAACAGTTACTGTTGTGTAGCCAGGAAATGGCATGACTTCCTTATTTCCCAAACTGCCTTGCAATTAGAGGTGATGTGTTTTTAAATGTAGGGTGCTGCTATCAAAAGGTTAGTTTTAAAACTTTAAAATACATGAAAAACTGAGAGAGAAGTGGAAGGTGACCTTTTCCTGCATTTTAGAAACCCCAATGCAATCCACTAATTTTTCCCTTGTTTCTGCAGGCCTGTGTGGTAGGACGGGAGTCTGCCTGCTGTCTGGGTGGTGGTTTGGTGTAACCTGATCCTGTGCCTGATACTATTGTGTGTGTATCCAGTTCTAGCACAAGGGTTGAAGGAAGAAGTGGATCAGCCACTATCTCTGTTTTTAGCAAGAAATCCTCACTACACAGCAGCCCAGGAGCTTCTGTTCAACATGGATACCCTGGGGCTGGCAGGGAAGGAGTAGCTGAGCCAGTGGTTTTGTACCTGTGCCATGTTAAGGGCACCAGGGGTCATCCAGGACTTCCTAAAAATGGTGATACGAAGTGACCTAGAGTGTCCAGAGCCAGGTAGGCAGCTTAGTGCTGACAGCTCTGACAGCAAATGCTGGGTAGCTGCTAATTGCTTCATTTGAGTGAGCTGCTGAATCTCATGTGTTCAGTGCCCAGAGGGAAGTCAGATATAATGTGTTTGCCTGGAAGAGCAACTGGATTGAGGGACACTTCCTGCAGCCTTCCCCTCCTGCCTACCTTCCCTACGTACAGCTGGTCCTTTGATGTTTTAAATTAGGCTGTTGCCACTCATTTGCTAATCCAGCTGAAGTAAGGTTGTAAATAGTCTTTAAATAAATCTAAATTTAAAAATTGCTTTAGAAAACCCCTGAGCGTTGTTTCTCTTCTGTGACATACAGAGGCACAATTGCAAATGTGTGCACACTCGACTCAGCAGAAATGGGGGAGAGGATTACCTGTGAGCATGAAGACCTCCAGTCTCAGCTGCTCTAGGAGATGCAAATCCACTGGGGAGGTTTCAGCTGCCCGAGCCCTGGCAAAAATGTACCCACTTGCAGTTGACCTGCTCTCCCTCTTCTGCCCAGCTGAGATGAGCAATGTGGGAGTTAGAAACTTCTTGGGGCACTGCAACCTTGGAGACCCATTTTACCTGAACTGCTGATCATTATGTTCATGGTGCTTGGTGATGGACTCCATTAGCTGCTGGGAGGGAGCAGAGCAGTTTTGGTATATCCCCAGTAACCTCTCAGCATTTTCCCTTTGCAGGAGGTCCTGGGGGAAGCTCAGATGTCCTGTCTTTCAGTCACCTCCTGGAGCAAGAGTACTGTTTAACTGCACAGGCCACTCTTGTCACTTGTGATTGAAATTCCACATAAATGGGTTTTACCTTCTACAAAACACCTGTGAAATTAGACCATGTGAGAGTTTTAAAATAAGCCCCGTCCCAGAGATACCAAGGAACAATTGCCATGCTCATATTGGAAAATGGTTCCCTTCAGAAAGAGAGCTGTGGCAGGATGTGAACCATGTATGTGCATACAGAACTTGGCTTGTGGCATAGCAAGGGATAACCCAACTTGGAATGCTGTGTCATTGTATGTCCTCACAGGGTTAGTAATATAGTAAGTGTGATAATTCATAATTATCCTTTGGTTATCTTTTTGGAAATGAAAAAGTAGTAGCAATTTTTATTTTAATTTTGTAACTGATTGAAAATTGCAAGCATTAGTAATTTCTATGGATATTTTTTATGGTGACTATTACTATTAGTCACTGCAGCAACTATTAATATATTAGAGGAAGAACAAGCTTTTTTCTCAAATTGGCAATGATCTCAGTTTTTACTGACTCTTGCATGGCACTGAGATAGTGAACTAATTAACATTGCTAATGACAAGCTATAATTGGAGATATGTGAAATGAAACTCATTGTAAAAGACAGCAGGCTGAAATTATTATTTGATGTGGATTTTGTTAATACTTGTTCAGACAAGTCAAAAGTAAAGATTCTACCATATGTGAGGCTTTATCTGCATTGTAAGCTTTACCTCAATAATTTTTGCTAATTACTGATGAAGCAGAGCTGAGAACTCTGTGTTTGTTGGCCATCTTTTGATAAACAGAATTGCTTATGATCATGATCAGAGCCCAGAAGCTCAACTTGAAGGAAATGGATAGAATACCAAGACTGTCCATTAATGTCATGATATCACACACCGACCTGAAAATTAAACCTATTTTACACAAAATGAAAAAAAAAAGAGCCGATTTTGTTCCTTGCTGCTGGCATGCCTGCAACATAAATTCTTTTCTAAATTTGTTCTTAGAGCATCCTCATCATCGTAGTGTGCAAGTGGCACCTTATAGCTTATTAAGCGGCATTTCTAACGTCTATTGTAACAGTGAAAATTTTTTTTCTGATACCTAATCTGAGCCTCTCCTGTCTCAGCCTAAGGCCGTTTCCTCTTGTCCTCTCGCTCTAAGCACAGCAGAATAGATCAGCCTCAGCTCACTGCACCCTCCTGTCGGGGAGTTGGGGAGAGTGAGGTTTGAGCCTTCTCTTCTCCAGACTGAACAAACCCAGCTCCTTCAGCTACTCCTCGTGGGACGTTTTCTCAAGCCTTCACGAGCCTTGCTGCCCTTCTCTGGACACACTCCAGCCCCTCAATGTCCTTTTCCAAATGAGGGGCCCAGAACTGGGCACAGCACTGAAGGTGTGGCTCAGCAGTGCCCAGCACAGAGGGGCAGGCACTGCCCTGGTCCTGCTGCCCACATTAGTGCTGATACAGGCCAGGTGCCATTGTCCTGTTGCCCACTTGGGCACACATTGGCTCATACCGAGGCAGCTGGCGAGCTGCAGGATGGGGCACTTGGCCTTGTGGAACCTCACACCGTTGTCCTTGGCCCATTGATTGAGTCTGTCCGAGTCTCACTGCAGGACCTTCCCGTCCTCCAGCAGATCCACACTCCCACCCAACTGGGTGTCCACAAATTTACTGAGGGTGCTCTTAATCCCCACACACAAATCAGCAATAAAGACGTTAAACAGGACCAGCCCCAGAACTGGGCCCTGAGGAACACCACTAGCAATTGGCCCCAGCTGGATTTAGCTTCATTCACCACAACTCTCTGGGCCTGACTGTCAGCCACTTTTTTACCCATCAGAGTCCACCCATCGAAGCCACAAGCAGCCAGTTTCTCCAGGAGAATGCTATGGGAGATAGTGTCAAATGCTTTACTGAAGTCTAGATAGACACATCCACAGCCTTCCCTTCATCTGCTAAGTGGTCACTTTGTCATAGAAGAAGATCAGGTTGATCGAGCAGGATCTGCCTTTTATAAATCCATGTTGGCTGGGCTTGATCCCCTGGTTGTCCTGCACATGCCGTGTGATGGCACTCAGGATGATACGCTCCAGAACTTTGCCCAGAACTGAGGTCAGGCTGACAGGCTTGGAGTTCCCCAGATGAGCCTTTCAACCTTTCTTGTAGATTGGTGTTACATTTGCTCATTTCTAGTCAGCTGGAACTTCTCCAGTTAACCAGGACTGCTGGTAGAGGATGGAGAGTGGTTTGGCCAGTTCTTTTTGCCACTTTGGGGTGGATCCCATCAGGGCCCATAGACTTGTGAGTGTCTAATTGGCAAGGCAGGTCACTAACCACCTCCTTTTTCATAATCCACCCATCTGGACTATGGGGGCTTCACTCATCTCCCCATCTCTAGGAGCTGGCTATCCTGCGGACAACTTGCCTTGATATTGAACACTGAGGCAAAGAAGGCATTAAGTACCTCTGCCTTTTCCTCATCCCCTGTCACTGCACTACCCTCTTGCATTCATTAAATGATGGAGACACTCTTCACTCTCCTTTTGCTGCCAAGGTTTTTATAGAAACTTTTTTGTTGTCTTTAACTGTAGCGGTCAAATCAAGTTCTGGTTGGGCTTTAACTCATCTGATCTTCCCCTACATGACCTTGTGTCATCCTTGTAGTCCTCCCAAGGTACTTGACACCTCTTCAGAAATTATAGATTCTCTTTTTTCCCTAATCTCCAGCCTAAGTTCTCTGTTTAACTAGGCTGGTCTTTCTCCCCAGCGACTTGTGTTCCTAAACATGGAGAGAGACTGCTCCTGCATATGTAGCCGCTCCTTTTTAAAGCATATCTAGCCTTCTGGACTCCTCTGTCCGTCAGGACTGACTCCCAAAGGACTCGGTCAATCAATGTCCTAAACAGGCCAAAGTCTGCCTGCTGTAAGTCCAAGGTGGAAATTCTGCTGGTGTTCTTCCTTACTTCACCCAGTATAGAAAATGCCAACATTTCCCGATCACTCTGTCCAAGATGGTCACTGACAACCACTCACCCACCACTCGTCCTTTGTTCTCAAGTAACAGGTCTGGCAAGACACCTTTTCTAGCAGGCAGGCAGAAGGGATGGAAAATGCTAGGGCTGGAGAGGAATCTGAATGACATTAGACAGCAGAGGTGATGTTTCTGCTAAAATCAAATCGAACCTTCAGACAGTCTTGGCAAGTGAGAGCCACAAAGAGCTTTGCTGACAACTGACTCTGGGCCTCCCAATTCATCTATTGAAACCTGTATATTTAAAAGAACTAATGAGATATGTGAAGGGTCCACAAATTAATCCGTTAGTGTAAGGTACAGTTGCTATCACTTCTCCCTTGGTACAAACGTGTTGCAAAGTGCCATATCCTTCAGGAGTATTGGACTGGATTTCTGCTCACTCTTATTTCAGAATGAACCTGCTATGTCCTCTTGGTCAGTACTGAGTGGCGGAGGTGGGCGAGCATTCTTCTCTCTCTGATTAGCAGATAATTTGCAAGAGCTGTGTGGAGTTGTCTGGGTGCACAGTGTAACTGTAAGTTTGTTAGGACTGTGTGAAGTTTAGGATGTTACATGTGATTTATTAATGGCCTTTTGCCTGTGTAACCTCCAAATTTGCTCTGTAATGGAAGGTTTGATGCTGGATGTAATGTTCCATTGGGTCAACTCTCCAGCTTTTGGTTTTTTTCTTTATTGTGTGTTTGAAGGAAGAGAAGAAGACCATGTCTGTTACTAATATGTTGTTTGGGTTGGAAATCGTTACAGCATTCAGGAATTGGCTTCCCAATCCTGCAAGATTTGGAGAGATTTCTGAGATGTTTATGTTGACAGAGGAGTCATCTGCTTTTCATCAGTAATTCTGTCTTTGTGAGAAGGAAGTGGGTATTGTATGACAAGAAACCATTAAATAGAGGAAGGTTCTGGCCAGTGCTGTTTCTGCTACAGATCAGAGACTTGTGTCTGTAAGACCTCTGTGGGGGTCTAGAATTTTTTGGATCAGGTGAGCTTGTTGGTTATTTGGGGCTGGTGGGGCAAGGAGGCCTCTGTTACTTGAAGGAGTTCTTGGGTAGATGGTGTAACTTCTTCTGGTAGTTTTCTGTTTTGCTTTGTGCTTCATGTTCATATTGGCTCTAATACTTGGGATCAGTGTAGTGATTTTACCACCTGTGATAGGCCCTTGGAGCTTGAATTGCATCCCTTGTGCAGTTTAGAATAACAATTGATAATTAATCCTGTTTCAGTCCTTCGGTCTGCATTAACCTCTGATTTCCACTGTTGGTGACTGGTCTTTCCTCCCTTTCCTTCAGGCAGCTCAGGTGCTGGAAAGCAGCCTGAGCTCCAGGCAAAAGGAGCAGCATTTGTCCAGAGGGGTGTGCCTTGAGGCCCGTGAATGGATCAGTGGCACCCTGTGAACAGGGCGCAAGGTATTTACCAGCGAGGGGATGTGCAGATTTTTTGACCTGCCTACAGAGCACCTATGTGGTCATTTGTTTGGTCCCTGCATGAAGAAAGGAGTGTTGATATGTTCCCAGGAACTGGAGAAGGTGTCATGGTGGATTTAGTTGCAAAGTGTGTCTGGATCTTCCTGAACCTGCTTCCTCAGCTTCCCTTCCCTTAAAAAATCTGACTTCCGCACCTGACTAAATTTGGTCCAGACATTGTCATCATAAATTGAGTGTTATAATCTTTTATTATCCTTAAGGTAGTAGTTTTGCATATCCTAAATTACAAATTACTGCCTTTTCCTCTCAGAATAGTTCAAGTATTCAAAAATCTATTGAGAGCAAATTAAGTTCTGTGCTGGGACACCAACGCCCTTTTAACCTAAGCCCTTACTGCATTTCTGCTTGCTCTGGTTTGTTGAACACAAGCTCAGACTTCAAATATTCAATTTGAAACTGAAAGGAAGATTATGAGGCATTAGTGGTTATGTTGGCATTCTGTCACTGAACAGCACTTATGCGTTGTGTGCTGTGTGGGTGGCTGTGTACTTGCTAAGAAGCGTAACTGAAGATGAAAGTTTAATTATTTCTTCAAGGCAAATCCTTTCTCCCACGAACTTAAACTTGCATAAGAAAAATGAAAATTCATAAGGAGTTTAAAAATTGGCTAAAATTAAAAACCATTTATTTTTACCCTATTTATTCTTCTGAATAATAAAATTTCCCCATGGGTTTTTGGAACATATGTAGAATAATTACACTGTAGAAGTGGCACTTTAGCTCAGCTTCTAAAGCTAGGGCAAACATTTTGATTATGCTGCTAGCTTAAAGCTGGGTTTTATAGAAAATCTCATTCAAGGCTCTGTTGCCATCAAGCGCAAAAAACTGTGACCCATGGATTGGTCCCTGTGGGAGCAATTATTCTTTGCTGAGATTTTTTTTCCAGCACTGAATATTATAAATGTCAAAAAAAAAATTAACCCTCAGTACCTCTAACAGAATATTTTCATACCTGCTGACAAGAATAAAAATTTTTAGCTTGTATTTGCATTATTTTATGTTTGAGCCAGGATTTTTTAAAAAGCTTTGCTTTATGAACAACCGAAAGGTAGAAGTGCTGTCTTTTAGTTGCAGTCTGCATGCCTTGGTGAAGACAAAATCGGGGCTGAAGCTGCCTGATGCTGCTTGATGCAGTACTGTGCCCAAGCCTCTCCTGATGGGGGTCGTGCACATTGGATGCAGAGTGAATTCATGATTAAAACCTCTTGTCTAGTGGTGGCAGCAGGGTGAGAGTGTGGAGGAGGTGTGGGGTTGCTTAGGAACACGGCTGGCTCTGATTCTCAGCTGCAGCCCAAGGACACGTTTGGGTGAACAGGAGCAGCGTGTTCATCCTCAGCCACGGCTCTGCGGGACCCGTGGGGAGTGGGAGCTGATCTTGCCTTCGGGGAAACCCACATCCTGTAGGGGAGGTGCAGCGTGGGTGTGCATTTCTGCTTCCTTCATTCTGGTGTTTAAGACTTACCAAAGCAAAGCGTGTGTGTTATTCCTAGCAGAAATTAATGTTTTTCTATTACCTAAGTAAAGATCCAAACCCAGCAGATTTCCTGCCCCTTCCCTATTTTCTCATGCATGTTCTTTGGTGATGGATACAGTCAGGTCATTAACTGTGACAAAACTTTGATAAAATGGATAGAACTTGCATCATGTGTTCAAAGCCTTTTGCAAAGTGACACTAGTTGTGAGATGAGGAATGTTGTGCAGCCTTGTGGCTGAAGTTTGAGTCAGAAGCACCATTCACTCACCATAATACTGCAGTGAGATATAAAGACAAATGGGTCCCAAATATTCCAACCTTTGGACAGGATGAGTCACCTGTACTTTTTTTTTTCTCAGTTAGTGAGTTGTATTTATCATGTTGTTGGGTACTTTTCTGAATGTAAAATATTGATGATACTCAGTAGTCTCAGGCAACATTAAGTGAAGAACTTCTGGTTTTGAGACATGAAGAGAGGACCTTGCAAGTAAAAATCAGTAAGTTTTACTTTCTAAAGGCTGCAGATTCATTTGTGTGGGTAGACAAAAGTGATATCTTTCAGTTATTATGTAAAACTTCCAGTGAAATTTAATAAGTTTTTTTTTCCTAGAAGTTATGTTAGGTTTTGGTTCAGTTTTGCTTAGCATGCATAAGTAATTTTAGAAGTTTTTGTGAGGCCTTTCAGCAGTTCAGAATGTTATTTCAGATTATTGTGACAAGCATTGAAAAATTTCTTCCGAAATATGGGGAAATGCACTGCTCTCCTTTTATTTTATTCTGTAGCCCAGGCAACAAGGCCAGATCTCAGGTGGAGCTCTGTGACCCCTCTGCATGTTACCCCACTTATCTACATCGAATGTACTGCTGCTCTGCAGGCCCCCTGGCTGTACCTGCATCTGTGGGCATGATCCCTGTGGGTTATTTTTAGCTAAATTACTTTGTTGTTTGCCACATGTATTCATTCCTTCAGGGTTCAGTCTATACATTTAATCTTGCTCGTACTTCCCCTCCTTCTTGGTGACAGAGGAGGGGCAGGGTTATGCCCTTTGCCACTGCTTTAATGCTCTGAAGACAGCTTGGAAAAATCAAGCATGTGTAGGAAACGGCTGCTCAGGGATTTCACTTGAGAATGCACGAGACAAAGGCTGTGTGCTGTAGGTTTGTGCTGGCCGGGTCACTTGGCTGTGGTCGGAGGGGCTGAGTGGGGAGTGTGGGGTGCCAGTGGGACCAGCTCAAGCACAGGGCTCCCCCTGCCAGCCAGCACTTTGCACCATGTTCATCTCGACTGTCTGCTGGTGACTTTGCCTTAATCCTCGGCACCTGAATGGGGTGCAGGGCTCCTGGCATCCAGCTACAAATCATGGCAAATCACAGATGTCACCACAGTCACTCCAGATAAATGCCAGATCATTACAAGGTGCCATTCATCTTCCTGCACTGCTTCCACCTGGGCTCATTAGCCCTCTGCTAGCATCCAGCATCGCTCTCAGCACAGGTCCCCAGATCCCAAGATGAACCCATACTTCTACAGGTGCCTCCTGTAGTTGCTAGGGCTTGGGCAGTCAAGGCTGGGTTGCTGCCAGAGACCTGCCATTTGGAGCTGTGTTCACTGTACTAAAACAAGAGACACAGGGCAAAGCTGCCAGTGATGAAAACATGGCTTAAAATTTTCACTTTTGTCTAGAAAGAACATGAGTGAAGAAGGACTGAGTGCACTATTGCTTGTTGAAGGACTGGAAAATGGAAGTGCCTTGTTTGAGTAGTGTTCTCCAGCAGTAGTAGAAAGAAGAGGCTTGGTCTATTTCAGAGATTAAAAAAACCTCAGAAAAGAAAACTTTCTCTGCCATCTTTCATACATCAGGAAGACAGTTAGAAGCTGATAGGGATGAGCAGGATGCTTGTGTCCTTTAATGTATTTTTTCTTGCTGAGGGATATCTTTTACAGTGGCAACAGTACTTTTACATTTTCTTTTTCTTGAAGAAGAAAAAGGCATTACTTCCCTTATTTTTCACATGGAGTGTAGGTAATCACAGCTGGGCATGTTGGTCTACACTGGTAGACCATGCACTTTCTTTTACTCTGAGTCACTCTTAGGCTACTTTTTTTTTTTTTTTTTCTTCTTCGTGCAATCTGAACAAGTATTTCGAATCCATGAATCATATGCCTTGGTGGTTCTCTTTAGAACTGGAAGCAGGTGGAAATTCATCAAACTGTTGAAAATGGATCTGGGAAAATTGTGTCTCAGCTGCCATGGCAGTAGTGCACTCATAGACATTGCCAGTGGCCTTTGCATCAAACGGCAGAGAAATAGCTTCAGAGTAAAGAGCCCAGAAAATTCTAACTAGGTAATGAGTAGTGGCTTCCTTTTGATTTACAGCATAGCTTTGCAATCAATCTATAAAGCTTTGAAGAGGAAAAATAAATCTCTAAGGAAAAAGGAAAGGGCCATACAATTAGTTGCTACTGTCTGCTTGTCTTCCCTAATTCCAAGAGTGTGTGCTGAAAATGGATGATAGTGTGCTAAAATCCCGACTACTGGCCAATTCCTTTGTAGTTTCAAGCTGAGATACAGTTCACATCATGCTGGTTCTTGGAGAATATTCAGTTTCATCTTAGCTGTAGATTATGTGTAGATGGGTGTAGTTAGAGGAATTTGACAAGGATTGCGTGTTGTAACTTCCAGCTCTTGTATACCAAATTCCTGCTCTGATCTCTTCTTCTTTTATCTCCAGTATGTGTCTTTCTTTACAGAATTGGATGGTGAAATGGATGTGATAACTTGCAGAACCACATTTGGCAGTATTTTTTTTTTTACTCAGGCAAATCACTACAGTTAAGAAGACTTATTCAGTAATATTGCACTGGAATTTGGATTTAGAATTGCAGTTTGTAATTGTCAAGACACCATTTGGCTGAGACTGCTCAGCCATTAATTTGTTTGAAGTTGACACTTGAGTTGAAAGACTAATAGCTGCCTTGGTGCATTGCTCAATTTTAATCTGTTACGGAGTTTGGGTGTAGTGCAGCTGGGGATGCAGTTTGTCATGTTTATGGCAGGGTGGGCAGTGCTATTGTTTGGGGACCTGGCGCTTTGCTCTTCGCATGCACAGGAGGGTTTTTTTGGTACATTAGTAAAACTTCAACATATATAACAAAGCTGATCTTAAAGTTTTAATATGTGTATTGGAGCAATTGCTTCCACTACTCAGAACAATTTATTTACAATTTAAAAAGACACATGAGAAAACTTGTGTTTTCATCATCTGAAAAATTGAAAGAATTGTTCAAAGGTCCAGGTGTGACTCTTGTTGTGCACAGATTGCTGTCAGTGTTCCTATGCTGATGTGCAGATAATGTCAGGGTTTTTTGCTGCACGTGACAGACTTCTAAAGGGACTTTAAGCAAGGATTTGTGTGCGATTGCTTTAAAAAATGGCTACTAACTTGCATATATGATTCTAATTTCCAAAACTGGTAACTGGTGAACTGAGCTAGGGTTTTCATTCATAGCAGCAACCTACCTAGCTTTATTTCCTCCTCTTATTTCTTATTATGCATTTTTTATGCATAATAAAATAGTCTTTCTTAGTTCACATGGGAATATTAATTTCAATGTTAATGATGGTATAGGCATGAATTAAAATATTTCCCCATCCCAGTTTTAGAAAGCTGCTATTTCTTCATGTAGCTACTTTTTTTTTTTTTGGTCTCTTAGTTCTTAATGTTTCCCCAGTCTGGCTCCTGATTTACTTTGGAATGATTTAGGCTGGCAAGAGTCAGCAATTCTTTTTTATTCATAGGATCACAGAATGGGCTGAGTTGGAAGGGACCCACAGTGATCATTGATCCAGCTCCCAGCCCTACACAGACACCCCACGAACCCCACCCTGGGCATCCCTGGCAGCGCTGCCCAAACGCTCCTGGAGCTCTGGCAGCCTCGGGGCCGTGCCCATTCCCTGGGGAGCCTGGGCAGTGCCCAGTACCCTCGGGATAGTGTTGTTGGTTGGGTGTTTTTGTTTCGGTTTTGGTTTCTGTTTCCCCCCAGTACTTTCTTGCCTGCACCAATTCATTATTTCAGTGTCGGGAATAATTGAAACTCTGAGCATAAACTGTGAAATATTTGGTATGCTGTGTTTTACATAGCTAATAGATGTACTGGATCCCTAAAATATAAATCAAAATCATGTAGCCTATTACACTTTACGTAGTAGAAACAAAATATGAAATATTTTACAATGCAGAAAGTGCTTTTGTTGCTCCTAAGGGATACAATTTTGACAATTTTATGAGGTTGCAATTTATTTGTTCGGTGAGTTTTTACATAGTTTTGATAAAAGTAATGTTCACAGAGCATTTTGCTAACAAGAATACTTTTTTAAAGCCACTAGTCTTGCTGATTTGTATTGTAAGGACAAGGTATCTGTTAAATTCCCTGGAAGTGTGCCTGTCTGAGATATACTTACAAACCCTGCATGGTAATACTGGTGTGAGTGTGAACGACATAAGCTTTCAGTCTGTGCTGAGGAACATCTTTGAAGAATAATAGACAAAAAGAAACCCGTTAAGAATTCGGGGAAGCTGTACTACTGTTTTCTGATACAGGCTTGATCTTACACAAAAGACCCAGAAAAACATGTTGGCCTTGAGATGTTCATGCTACCCCTTGCTGTAAAAAAATGGTCTGATGTGGCTGTTCAAAGAATGGTGCAGTTGATAGGAATGACATTTCATTGAACCAGTACTTCAAACTGTTGTCTTGCAAGATATTCTTCTATAAATACATGTGAAATCGTACTGCACACTGGACTGAATGTACATTGCTCAGAATTCA
Source organism: Falcunculus frontatus (assembly GCA_013398115.1). Lineage (NCBI taxonomy): Eukaryota > Metazoa > Chordata > Aves > Passeriformes > Falcunculus > Falcunculus frontatus. The sequence goes on along the minus strand of VZRV01010667.1, from coordinate 391,435 downwards.
AAGTATGGCTTTTTTCTAAGTGCATGCTGCATGCTGGTTTTTTTCTGAATGGGATGTATAGAAAAGGTGATGTGGAAATTCTGTGCCAGCTGTGATTGTGTTTCCAGCAGATGACAAGGGAGTGTGAGGCAGAGAGCAGAGCTCTGGTGAGGCTCCCCTACACATGTAGCACTGAAGAATCATGGCTGAAAATACAGCTTCTCTGCTTTCCAGACTTACAGTGAGATTAGTCATCAATTTAAACTTCCAACTTCATTTTTAACTTATCTGTTTCCATATCTTGTTTCTTTGAAATTGCTTGAAAATACTTGACTGGCATTTTTGCTTTTTAAGTTACACCAGAGAGAAGTCAGCAAGTGCCTTCCTTCCTTCCTTCCTTCCTTCCTTCCTTCCTTCTTCCTTTCCTTCCTCCCTTCCTCCTTCCCTCCCTTCCTCCCTCCCTCCGTCCTCTTCACCCACATTCAATATACTAAACCAAGGAAAGGTGTCTTATGGTATCTGTCCCACTATTTGAGATATATGGGATATATGTTTCATAAAAATGTTATGGACAGATTATAACCAGCAGTAATGAACCTGGGAGAGGATAGTTCAGAAAATAGTGGTGGAAGGAGTGTGGTAAAAATATTATTTATAAAGTAGAGAAACTTTAAAGAAGTGAGATTAGAGTAGAAATTAAAAATACCAAAGATCAGAATTTTGCTTGTTATCAGCCTGACCTTTTGCTTGTTCCCATAGAATATTTTGTCTTTCTAAAACCATCAAGGAATGACAATGTCTTACTGCAGGGAGAGCTTAAAGCCTCTTAAGAGCTGAAAACCTGTGGGTTTCAAATGGTTAAATTCTGAAAGAAATAAAGTTGTCTGAAGTGTTTTCAAGATCTGTGTGCCTGGCACGGAGCTACGTTCAATATTGCAATGTGCTGAGCGATTCAGGAGGGCTTTCTGTAGATACAGGAGCTTGACAAAGCCTTTGTTAATGAGGATTTATACCAGTTAGGTGGAAAGATACCAAAAGGAATACTGTTATTTTAAAATAGCAGTAGTTAGCCTCCAAAATGCATTTTCTTCATTGGCAAAGTTATTAGATTATGGGAGGTCTGAAAGGTGTTATATAAAGAAACCAGTTGCATGGGTGGAAATTCAGTACTCTAGTTAGATACTATGTATGTTTAAAATATTATTTGTATGTATTTCAGATTTTAGAGGATGTAAGTGTGCACACAGATCTCTCCATACAATATTTAAAATTTCTTTAAATAAGCCCTGATGGAACACAACATCATGTATACTTCAGCAGCTTCAGGAGTTGTTACAGCTATAAAACACATCTTTCTCAAAAGACTGTTTGAGTAGCAGTGCCCTGTGGGGTTATTAGCAGCCTCTGAAGATTCTTACATTCCTCATCCTACAGTCACAGTTTTGGGAAGAGAAGACACATGAACTTGTCCAAATTTTTCTTGGTAAGACCCATTATTCCCCTTTTGTCCCCCTTGATCTACGTGCAAAGCTGGAAGAGGGCTTTTAAACTCTTAAGCATCCATACTTGCAGAGGTGAGGAGGAGAACACCAGTCCTTGATACTTCACTCCCACCCCAGAGTCTCATATGTCCGCAGTCCACATCAAAAGATGTCTGTGTGCCATGTGCAGCCTGGGAACGTGGGCTTGTTCCCTCAGCACAGTGGTGAGGACCACTGAAATGAGAAGTACCAAGCAGCACATCCCGGACTGCAGTATCAGTAAATACAAGTGGCCATCACATATTGCAGGATATTCGTTTGCCTCAGCAGCACACATAGATTTAGTGTGTATTTGGTGTAGTTCTGATCTTTTGTCACAGGAGTCTAGGCAATATCAAAGTCAGTATTTATAATCACATTCAAAGGTCTTGATTTTCAGAGTGATCAGAGAAAATAAGTGCTGCTCTGAGTCGGAGTGCAGCATTGTGAGGAGACATGGTTGAAAAGTGCAGAAGTCCAAAAGGATTAGGGAAGATGAATGCTTCTAAGGCTACTAAAAACAAAAGCAAGTAGAAGTAAATACAGATACAATCTTTACCCAACAAAAAATTTACAAAAAATTTTACATGACCTCGCTGTTACTGCAAAAATCCAACATAGAGTAAATCAAAAACTTGTAAAAATGAAAACAGATTTCTCATGTTATCCAGGTTTTTAGGAAAGAAGAATGGGAAATAGGAAGAGAAAGGATAGCATTTTAGTTGTGAGAGCTTGAGAAGCCACTATGATTTCATCAGGTTGGTAACTTGTTATTTGTTGGCTTTTTTGTTGGTTTATTCCTCCTTTTTATTCAAAGAAGATTCATAGTGAGTTAATAGTTTGAGAGTTGCAGATAGCAAACTCAGAAGCCATAAAATGGGTTATACAATTATCTTTATTCATAATAAAAACAGATAGTTCTTAGAATATTGTATACTTTATCTTTTTCAGCTAGGAGACTGTATCAGATTAAGTTTCTGTAAGTCCAGTGGTATTCCCTATTTAAGGATTTGTTGCATATGAGAGTCCTTAGTAAATTAATTATTAATTGGCCTGAATGTACAATTTTATCCAGCTAAAGATTGCTGTTGTGTGGGTGTGGGGGCATCAAAGCACAGGGTAGACAGAACAAGACGAAATGGCCTCAAGCTGCACATGGGGAGGTTCAGGTTGGACATCAGCAGGAATTTCTCCATGGGAAGGATGTTCAGACGCTGGAAGGGGCTGCCCAGGGAGGTTTGGAGTCCCCATCCCTGGAGGTGTCCAAGGAGTGCCTGGATGTGGCACTCAGTGCTCTGGGCTGGGGACAAGGTGGGAGTTGATCACAGGTTGGACTTGGAGGGCTTTTCCAACCTTAGTGATCGATGAATTGTAAAAAAGCATCACTAAGTGCCAGTGTGACAGTGCACAGCCTATACACCCTGAGGTGTGAACAATACTTGGGGTTTTAATCCTGTTAATACAGGAAATTCATTAACGGGGCTGGATGTGCCTTCTGTGCCTTGCACAGAAGTTCTCATATGAGAACAGAACAGAAAACTAGAATTATAATGAACACTCATTAATAGCTGAAGTCAAGAAAGCTGCCAGCTGAGACACTGCCAACTCAGCCAGCTGGGACAAAGATCAGCGTATCCAGCGGCTATGGCTTGGACCAGAACTTAAAAATGTGTTTCCATGCTGAGCTCTGCTGGGAGATGCCAGGCAAGTCTGTTTGACCACCTTATGTTTTCCCTTTCATTATTTCTTGTCTCTGTGGAGACAGAGAAGCTCCAATTCTCCCTACGGTACCTGTAACAGCAAATGACCATCCTCAGCTGGATCTCCTGTTCCTCTGTGCAATATTCAGGTGTGTCCCCAAAGCCACCCCAGGCCTCTTTCCTGCTCAGGTGCTTCCACAGCTGTGCTCCTTTGGAATATGAGAGTCAAATTCCAGTTTTCTCTTGAGCTATTCAGATTGCTTTTGTTATGAGGTGGGGTTTAGTTATTGTTAATCATTAAGAGGTGAAATAAAAGCAGAATGCAACTCAGGAAATTTCTAATTAAAGGAGCAATAGACTTGCTTTTAAAGATTCTTAACATGGGTTAGTGAATATAAGAAGAACAAAATTAAACTGCTGGTAAGTGATGGGAGTAGGAACATGAGTCTGGGTAGTCTCTAAACTGCAGTTCGACTCAGTGTGGTAATTGCTGCAGGTACTGGAAGTAGGTAGGTGAAACTTTTTTATTATCTCCCAAACCTGGGAGTATTTGTTAAATGAGTTTTACAAGATTCTGTAGAAAACTTGCTCTAGAGAAACATGATAAAATGTATTATAAAATTAGTAGCACAATTTTTTTTTTTTTCCTGTGGGTGAGCTTTGTACATCATGGTTGTGTTTTGGCTAGCTGTGATCAAAAAGATGCTTATCTTAACTTGGTAAAGATGACTTACAGCAGTTTGAAGAGCTTTTATTGCATTGATTTTTTTGGTGAGAAAGTAAACAAAGTACTTTGGAGAACTGCAGTTTATTTCCTTACTGTGTGCATTATAACAATGGTATTCCTTTCCAGTTGCAATTATTAGACATTCAAAAAGATAAATTAAAAATCTGCATTCTTCCCAGAGAGTAACCACAATTGTTAAATGTTATTGCTAAGCCACTCTTCTCTCATTTTTCCTACTGAAGAGCAGTACAAGTAATTCCATTTGCTTACCTGGAGAAGCCTGGAGCAGCCATTTTTTCCCAAAGACAGGCCGGGGCTGTGTTGGGGGCTGGTGAGCTCAGCCTGGTGCACAAGAAGCTGCAAGTGAAATAGATTCATCTATTTTCATTATCCAAGCTAACAGGGTATTAGAAGTAAGACTAGAGAGTGAAAAATTTATTGGATTCCTTTCACCTTAGATTGTCAAAGGAGCTGCTGTTAGTGTAAGGAAAGACTTTGGTTTCAGTTTTGAAAAGTGCTCTAGTTCCTCTTCCGTGTCACCTTTCAGTAGAATTTAAAGTTTTAAAGGCTAATTTAAGGCCAACTGGATATTTTTGGATAGAGTAGGAATCGGTCTATAATATTTTGGGGATATGGGCTTAAATTTCCAAGATACGTAAGTGCTTTCTGAAAGGACCCTCTTAGCTTCTTGGCTATTCTTAATTTAAAAACCTTACTGATAATGCAAGATGGTCATGAAGAGATGCTCCTGTTGAAAAGGAGCAGCAGAAGTTTGTGCAATCTGTGTGCCATCTTCCTCCCTAGAACCCCAGTAAAGAAACTGGTGAGCAGCACTGTTGGTTCAGCCTGCAGGGCACCACTTTGGGGCAGTGAGCGTGGGGTGGCTCAGAGGCAAAGGCGGGAAGAACCTCCAAAAGAACTGGTCCTGCTTTTGGTCCTGGGCAGGGTTGTGGCACTAGGAGAATGCTGCATGAAGTGGTCCCTCTTGAAGTTCATGGAGGTACTTAGCATAAGAGCATGAAATACTTGAGGTAAAAGTAATTTTCTCGTTACTTGTTCTATTCCAAAGCTGCAGTGCTATGGAATACAAACCTGGAATTTCAGAGAGCAATAAGGGGGACCTGAACATATTAATGGTAAAGAAGAAGTGACAGCATTTCTGGGATCATTTGAGCCGTTCACCAATAGCTGTTTTGGGTTAGTTGGGTTTGGAGTCCTTTTCTGTTCTATATTTTATGGGGTTTTTGGTTTAATTTTTGAGATGGATATTGGCAAAAATGTTAGAAATGAAAGGAAAAAGAAAATTAAATGCTAGCATGATCCCTGTGCTTTTGTTAAACAGAGTCAGGAACTGCTGTGGAACATCTTGCTTTGATTCCTTTCTTAGTATGAATAATACTGATGTCCTGTCTTTGGCTCATAAAAAATGGGTATTTACTCCCAGCAATTTATATATAATGGAACTTGGGTATCTGCCCAATTAAAATTTATTTCTATTTGACTAGTCTATTTTAAGTACAGATGGCATAAAACCAAAGAATTATCTGATAGCATGGGGAGAAGCAGAAAATGGTATTTAAAAGCTAGCGAACTTTCTAGCAAAGCTGCTGTATTTTCTCCTCTCCTATGGTGATTTTCTGATTAGTTCTGTGCCAGTCTTCTTTGCCTCTCTCATTCTTCTAGACCTTTGCTCCAGTACCTGTATTAAGTAATTTTAATTTATTATGATAAGCCATATACAGTTTGCAATTCAGCAAAGTCCTTGTCACTTTGCTGTAAACCATCTCATGATGTGACCTAACCAGTTCTGACAGCAGAGAGAGTACAGCCACAATGTGGAGTTTTAAAGTTATTTACAGTGCTTGAAGGTCTGTCTGAGTACAGTATCCACTTAATCCGGCCTAAATCTAGGGAGCTGTCTTCTGGTCCTGCCACTCTGTCTAACGGCTGTTAATAATAGCTGTTCTAGTCACCCTGTCTGCTGACTGAAAATCTATCTAGAGCTCTTGCATCTTATGAGGCAGATCTAAATTGACATTTTTTTATTGATGTTACTGGTTTCTGCTGAATACTTGAGGACAAATAAAAGTAACTGAACTCAAAAATGAAGCAAAAAATGAGTTTGTTTGGTGGAATTACCAGTCATCTGACATCTACAGTTAAGTAAGTAGTCCTTTTAAAAATGCAGGTTATACATATACATATATATGTATATATGCATGTATGTATGTAAGTATATATATATATATATATATATAGACATAATTTCATTATTAACTTGATTAAATGAAGGCATGATACAGACAGATCTCATTTAGCAGTTCCATTTCTTCTTCAGTGAGTATTAAAAGTGAAAAACCCTGCACATTTTTTTCATGAGGGAATGAATGACCATTGTTGGCTGTTACTGTCTCCTAAATATTTTACTCTCCATATGTGTATTCAATATAGAAATTCTAAAACATGGTTTAAATTTTAGCAGATCATCTGGTTCTGATTTACACTGGGGCAGGAGGAGAGGGAGCAAAACCAGTAGGTGCAGACTGGGGTTATGGGTGATACCAGGTTGAATTCATGATGAGAAAAGCTTATTTGGCAGCTATGGCAGCGCTGATATGAAGTTCCAGTAGTGGAGGACAAGTATTTAATTAATTTGAATTAATGTGGTGTTATGAAGGACATCTTATTAAAGAAACCAGGATTTAATTTTTTATTTAGTTTACATTTAGTTGATAAAGTTAATTCCATGGCTTGTAATATATTTAGCCTTCAGCAGTGCATTTGACTCATTATCACACAACATGGGGATTAGCTATATAACCATATTAATAAGGTACACATTCAATGGATTTAAGCCTGGCTAACTTACAGAAGTGGTTGTCAGGAATGAGTCATCTTCTAATACTTTCTTTTCTGTTCTTTTTTCACAAGTGGGGTTGCAAAGGAGATGATGTTAAATCTGGTGGTATTGACATCTCAGAAGAAATTTCTAGATCTCAATAAATCATGTAGGTGTAGAGATTTGAAAGTTGGTAGGTTATCAAAGCGATGGGAATTGAGCAGTAAGATCTGGATCATTTGATCAGCTGAGCCTATTAATATAACATTTTCTTAATATAAACAAGAAAGAGGTCATAAGTTTAAGAAGAAAGGATTTAGATGAAAGCTAGAGAATACTGCACTTGTGATCTAGAAATAATTTAGATGTGAGTGTTTGTGAAGAACTGAACATGTCCTCTGTCTAGTAAGCTCTCAGAAACAGCTAATGAGATGTTTGTATGTACATCAGAACAGAGGCTTAATTACCTCAGGGGAATGACTCTAGTTCAAGGTAATGTGTTTTAGACTGTATTACTTCTGTGCCTGATGTCTGTGTGGAAAGTCACAGCTCATGTCTTCTAATGTCAGCTCCATTTTGAAAGCCATGGGAAGGAACACTTGTTTCTGGAGAAATAGGAGGGCCTACACACAGCATTATCCAAGAATAGCCATTTTGGTAAATACAAACAATTCTTTAAGGAGCATTCAGGTTCTGTTGGGGGCTACTTGGGTGCTTAAACAAAAGGCCCCACATTTAGTAACTGTATGGTGAAGCCAGATGAAACTGAATAGAAACTATTAGATAAGATAGATAGAATAGATAAGATAGATAAGATAGAAATGATAAACAAGGGAAATGGTGAATTCTACCTGTTTACAGTATCAGCACTTTTAAAATGGAGAACCAGCTTGTTTTGGCAAAGACATTTTTAAGGAAGGACTTAGGAAGTTAAGTGTAAAAATGCGGGTGTCTGAGCAAACCAATGGGCAGTTCCTAACCACCCTGAATTCAGAGAATTCACCAGCCTTCACTGCTCCCTGATGTTCCATGGTCTTCAGCAATCCTGGTCTTTTACCATCCCTCCTGCTCTTGGTCCTCTGCCTGGTGCTCAGGGCATGAGCCAGATCTTTTTGCCTTGTGTTTGTGGAGACCTGATGGTAAGAGTGACTGCAACCATAGCCTGTTAGTGGGGTTTCAGCACTGATCTCATCTATTCTGACTTTGTGAGGAATGGCAAATAATGCCCATATTTATATCTGCTAAGTTTACTGAATACAGTGAAAGATGTTTACCTCTTCTGCATGTAGGCACTTCCAGAGGTGGTGAAAGGTAGAGTGTACTAGTGAAAAGATAACTGCCAGCTGAATCGAGGTATTTTAGACTTCATATTCCTGGGAGAATTAGTGGCTTGTAGGCATCCTGGATGACCTGTTGGAGCCACTCACATTCCTGTTGCAGAGATTTACATGGCAAGAGATACGTGTTGAGAAGGCCTGTAGATCAGTCAAACTGCTGCTTGGATATGGCATTAGACTCTGGGACATGCTTTAAGGCAGTGTGACTGTGTAGATCTTTTTCGAACATCTTTGGGGATGTGATTTCTTGTCCAGCAACGTCAGCAGAAAGCACAGAAGACTTGGTGGGGTTAAGCCTGGGAGACGTGGTCCTGCAAGTGCTGCCTCTGCATGTTGCCCTGTTTTTCCATGTGCCTTCATCTTCCTGTAGGGAGAAGGAACCAGGGTTGATGGGTAACAAATCTTCTGTATAGAGAGAACAGATTATGTCATTTTGGTGCAAGAGCTTGACTGTGCCTCCCCACAGACAGGGCTCTGCTATGCAGTTTCACATCTTGACATAAACAGTTCCAAACTTTAAGTAGACATGCAGCATCAGGACAAAAGTTCTTTCATTCTTTTAACAGTTCTAGATATTATGCTGTTAGCTAAAGACTGGAATTCTTGTTTTATTTGCTGCTAGTGGAGGCTCTGCCAAGAGTGGAGTAACTGAAACACCCTCAGAGTTTTAGGCATGCAGTGAAACGTTGGGCTCATTTATAGTTGGTTAATACTATCTTTCCAATCCTTACAGCTTTAGTTCTTTCTAATAAGATCACTAGATCTGCAGAAACTGATGAGCACCAAGTCAGGCAATTTTCTGTGTGCTACTTAAAAGCAGGCAAGTGGATTTGTCAAGCCTTGCATGACAGCTTAAATTGCTGAAAGTTCTGTTGAGGGTGTACTTTCCCTTCACTTTCAGTCAGATGATGATTTGTGCTCTGCAACACGGACTAAGGGAATCACCATCCGTATTACGGATTCCTTCTTGAGACTGCAAGAGCTTTAGAGCTGTTGGAATCATCTCTCCTGAATGCATTTTGTTTTGTTCCCCAGGTCTTGCAGTGGTATTTGTTTTCCAAGTTGCATATTGTCTCCTTAGGAGTTGAAATTAGTTAATGTATCTTTAAAGCTTTATTCTCATGAGTTCAGCTTTGCAAAACTCTCCCTGCATGAGCAGAAAATCATGCACGTGGGACTTTCCAGGACAGCATGGAGAGGGGTGTCTCTTGATAACAGTTTCTGGATCTGTTGTATTTGATTGACTTGAATTTAGCTTCCTGGTGTGTCGGGACAGGAGATTGTTGCAGACTCAACAGATTGATCTGGACACTTTTTGCCATATAATGTTAAAGTGTTGATACATGTTTTCTTTACTCAGAGTCTTTTGCAAAGACTTATAAGTCCTCTCTAGATTTTTACGACAGATATTTCATAGTCCCAAGAGTAGATCCTTGGAGTCATCTATCTCAGGCTTGGCTCTCAAAAGACTAATTCCACTGGATTGAAGAGGCAAGTGTTTGAAATTCAGGAGACTGTAAAATTGATTCTTCCATAAAGAAGTAATTTGTGGTAAATGGTGTAGTCCTCTGGGCAGCCATTCACTCATTTTATGTGACCAGGACCCTTGAAACATGATCAGAAGGATTAGAGAAGGACATCTCTGATCTGTTATTTATCAAGCCAAGCAAACTTTCTTTTTGATGATACAGTGTCTGGAAGCAGACCCAGCCAAACACACCTTCTTACTCAAGGCTTCTGGGAACAGGGTAAATGCAATTTTAAGAAAAATTTGGATAGTGTTGTGGGGTTTTTTAGAAGATTCTGAAATACTTAACTGGCTTTTCTATACTTAGTTGCGTGTTCTCTGCTGGCAAAGCAGCAATGCACTGTGTTACAGAAAGCATGTGGGAGATCCAGGCAGGGCTGCAGGGTTCTGAATTCTGACAAGTAAAATTGTCTGCCATGAGCCTCCTCGAAGAAAGTATCCTCCCAAGAAGATGTTAGTCACCTCTCAGGTGACAGCTGGCATTTACATGCTGTGTCCTTGCCCTGGCAGTCTCTGTAGACTGAGAAGGAAATTCAGAACACTTACTGGCCAAAGTGCCATCTTCAAACAAAAGCAGTTAGTACACTTAGCATTTAAATGAAGCAGTGCATTAAACTGAAAGTAAGACAATCTGTCAATATGTATCTGATTAGCTTCTATCATAACGCTGTTTCTATTTACTGTCTTATTTCTTATTACTGTCCCTCCCCAGTGCTTCCAACCGCTAAAATATTTCTTGTATATTTCTTCTTTTCTAATATTGCTGTGTGTGCAGTCCTTAAACATATTTGTCCTTGGTCTCATACTGCCAAGGCATCATGAGAGACAGGAAAACGAGTAATGTGACTGGGGGAACAGGTGGTAGGAGGTGATACAGTCTTAGTTGTCTGCTTGTCACTTCTGTTGGCACTACAAGGCTCCTGGGGGAACAGCAATCAGGTACCATTCATAATAAGTTTTGAGGTGTGTTTTCTCTTCCAGGGAAATTTACTGCAATCTTTTTAAAAGTAATGAGTGTTCTGATAAACCCTGATAGAGCTCGTTGCTACATCAGCATTTGTTCTTGTTAGATATGAGTACTTAGACATTCCAAATGACCTTTCCAGACATGTTCTTTTGAGGAGATACAGCTCATATACTCTTCATAATAAGCTGTTGTTCTTGTAATTTCATCAGAATATAAATGGACAATGCATTTTGTAAGGTAGTAAAATATATTCCCTGCCCCCAAGAGCTTGCATATAAGCAGAAACAGACAGAAATGGAAATGAAAGGATAAGATTTATGTAAATCAAATTAGGCAGCAGCTCAAGTGTTGTTTTGTGGTTATTTCAGTATTTGTATATTCAGTGACTTCACGCTAGGTGCCTGTGGTGAAAACGTCTTAGCTATCACAGTGTTTCAAATGTTAAATATTTTTAGAGAAAACTTGAAATAAACTGAAATATCAGCAATTTCATGAATATATCCAAAAAGTAGAAATCAACATGAAAATTCTATTTTAACATGTCTGAGTCAGAAGAAATAACATAATATACCTTTTTGAGTATTTGTAAAGTACAATATAATGGGTAAACAGGATTCTCCTGTAGACGTACTGGTTTCCTCATGTCACATTCAGATCACTGCAAGCAGTAGAGCTGTAAAACAGTTTACAGTGATGTACAACCACTTGGAACGTGGAGAGTTTAGAAACATGTTTAAAAACTGTAATTTATCACATTTTAGTTTATCTTAGCAAAACGAAATCTATTGCAATAACATGCAATTTTAAAGGTTGAATTGCTATGGGCTATTGAGTATTCCTGACCAGCTTTAGAAAGAGATTTACACTGAAAACTGACTTAGCCATAGTAAAGAACAGTTCAACTTTTATTACTGTCACATTTCTAAGTCTCAGCCTCCCATTAATGCAGGTGATGGGGAGCTGGCTGCAACCATCACATTATGTTCACCTGCCACCCTCCCCTCCCAGATGGAGGCAAGGGGATATCCTAAAGAAATGAAAATTGATGGCTCTTCCAGTAACTAAAGCCTCTCGTGGCTCTTGTTGTTTCCTAAAATTAGAAAGGAATTAAATAGGAAAATTGGTTAGTTGTCACCTTCTATTTTTTCCTAATGAGTAGGCTTTTAGTAGCCTTGTGCTTTGAGTTGAAGAAACTTGAGGACATGCTGGTGCAATAATAAGGATAAAGCATTTCTCTTTATTATGGTCAGTTACTACTAATCTCCTTTTAGAGTTTTAACAGGAATTTATAGGGATTCATTTGTGGTTTAGATTTGGAGATAATTAAGTACCTTTCTACTGCGAAGAAGAAATGGAGAGAGAATTGGCCCAAAGCTAGAAAAAATTCCTGTACTATCGCATGTATTAAACTTCCTTTTATTTGGTTGTCCCCCCAATAGGAATGATTAGTGGGTTGTAAAGAAAGAAGATGTATTGCAGTACATCTATTAAAGCATGTTTTATATGTAACAGTAATTAAAATATAATTGAAATCGTGAGTTCTTCTAATTATTGGCTTTACATAATGCATAGTTAAAGAGTGAGCATCTATAAATGTGTCCTTTTTACACATCCAGAAACGGTTTGCTGGCAGCATTTTAATTAAAGATGGATTAGCTAAAATGCAGTTTAATCATTCTGTCATCAAAGGATTTAGACCTCGTTAATTAGCTGTTGATAAATAGGTTTAAACTACAAAAAATTTAATTTAAAATATGCCAGTTGTGATCTAGAATTATTAGAGCTGGAAATGGAGCAATGAGTCTAAGAAAAATTTGTGCCATCTCTTTCCATAATATTAAATTAAATAGGAAATGTAGGCCAGTGCAGAACTTATTCTGCCTTGTTAGTAATGGATGTGATTCCAAGTGGTCTTTGGAATTGGTGAAGAATTCAAACAGAGACTCTTTTTAATGATCACTGCTCTGTAGTGCGGCGGTGGGATCAGTTTTCTATTTATGTGTTTAGTAAAGATTGAAAACTATTTGAAAATCCTTCTGCTCTAGAAAATGGATGCAAACAAACCCTGTTCAAGGGTTTCTAGCTCCTCGTTGCTGTAGAGGAGCAGAGCAGGAGGAGCCCTCTGCGTTAGTACAGGCAGCCCGGCAGAGGCAGGAGCAGGAAGGAACACACGGAATGTGGGCTGAGCACAGCACACAAGGACAAGTTCCCACCATCAAACTACATGCTCCTGGTGCCAGTGCTGAACCTCCCAGCTGGAGAGCAGTGAAGTGATCCTTTTTCCTCGGTGTCACTCAGGGGCTGTGACTCTGGGGGTGGCAGGATGGTCATTCATATCAGCTCAGTTTCATTGCCTGTGCTGGTCTAACCATGGCTGGAATCCCAGTGATGGCCATCTCTTGTATGAGGCAGGCTTTTTCTGTCCATTGCCTCTTGGGGTCCTTGGGCTGGCTGGAGCCCTGCTGCAGTCCTGGGGTGATCCTCATTTGTGTTCTCTGTAACAGCCCCTGGGCAGAGCTGGCAGCTCTGCAAGAGGTGTGCCAACAGAGCACTCACCTCTTGCCTCTGAGCTTCTGCTTACCGAAAACCAGAAGGTGAGGTAGACCTTGACTTACAAGTCTGTCAGTTGACACTGAACCTTTGTGTTATGAATATCTTAATCAGCTCAATTACTATGAAACACTAACTGTATTTCAACAGGATTGATAGTTAAAAGATTTCAGTAGCTGAGTAATCATAATATTTGAATCCACAATCAACTGGGTTTTATGCAGATGAATCAAATAATTCTGACAAATGATAGGTGAATTTTCTGAGTAGAGTTAAAAGAGTTTCAGGAAAATAGTAATTTGACAGTCATAACTGAAGACATTTTTAAAGGCTTCTTAAGTGTTAATTTAAAGATTGACTTATTGAAAAGTGGTATTTACATAGCATTCTTGGTAACTGTCCTATCTCTATGGTACCCATTCCATTGTCTCACCAGTATTTTGGAAAAGCAGCAGCTGAGTAGGAGGTTATAGGCTTGCATAATCATTGTTTGCATTTGAACATTGGTAATGAAATGGCTTAGCTGAACTTCTGTGAAAAAGCATAACTTGATGAATTTTTCGAGTCAAAGAGATGTGGCACCAGTGTAGAATCAGATGAAAGACAAATCAAGTAAGAGTGGCCATATGCACTTCTTTAAAATCATAGTTTTGAAAGCTCTGGCCCTTTCCTCATACTGGAAAAAAAAATTGGATTTAAACTCCAACAGCCCTGTTAAAAAAAACTTATGTCAGTCTGTCTGGAAGGGAGAAGGGAAAAGGGGAGATCATTCCACAGGAAATCTTAAACTACTGCAGTATCAGTCATGTTTTTTGACTCAAAAATCATTCAAAAATTCTAGATTTGCAAATTGATGGGGGAAATTTTTCTTCATGTGGAATAGATAAGAGGAAGAGCTATGAAATTAAAAAAGAAAAACTGAATGTCTCTGTGTGTGAGGAAAATGCAATTTCTTATTCTCTAAATTCACCAGCCTGCGTAGCTTAGGCAAAAAGATGAATTATCAGCTCATGTTATTCTAAGCTCTTCAGTTATTCTTTACATAAGACAGGTAATTTATAATTCCCAATTATGCAATTAAAATGCTAATTACCCCTCACCTAAACTCTCTGTTCTTGAACTGATATTATCAATTACCTTCAATCACTGCAAATCATATATGACATTTGTGACAGTGCTGAGTTTTGTATTATTTATGGACTTTCTGTTTCATGTTTCTCTAGTTTCCAGGTAGTATTAATGGCTTTGCCTTGATGGACTTTGCTTCCTGAAGGAATGGTATTCCTTCTGATCTGTATTGTTTTGTATCTTAAAACAGATCTGCATTTTAGGGTAATCTCACCCTCTGTCCCTGCCTGAGCTCTGACTTGTGGTCCATTTTAATACAGAGGAGTAACACACTTAGAAATCCCAATATGAATTATTTATTACAGAGGTGAGCCCACTTACTTCTGTGCTGCTTCTACATAGCTCTTCCTTATTTCATAAATGTTCTTAGGGTATTTACATTAATATACTGCCAGTTTCCTGTGTCATACCTGCTTGCCAAAGTTACACTTCTATCCCTGCTGAACTCAAATAGCATGGGTCTCTTCTAAGGTCCTATTATTACACAGTTTGCTGCATGTATAACTTATTTAAAGAAAACACAGCAAAAATCAGAACAGAATTTAGATGTTAGAATTCAGAAGGATCAACATCTAAAAAAAAACCCCACACATTATTTCTGCTTGTGCATGATACGAATTAGGACAATTGTAAATAGAGATGCTTCAAAGTATACCTCCTTTCAGTATCTCTGGTTGATAGTAAGCTTCTGAGAGCATGCAAAATAACCCAGCCAGGGGTTTGAATCTAAAATTTTCATTAGAAGTAGCATAACCAGTTAGTTTAAGAAGTCAGTGCATAGATGTGGTTTTGTTTCTTGTTGTTCATGGGTCTGCAAGTTCTGTTCTAAACAATTTCCAAATCATTAAGTATATTGTCTCCAAGGTGTAGAATAACTTTGCTCATCTGCTCCTTGTGCTGTTTTTCTTGTTTGGCTGCAAGTTTGTAATCCATCGTTTGTTCATTAATAGTAAGTTGGATTATTCCTCCTACACTTCTCCACTCTATTTTACCCTTTTGCAATGAAGTACTGACTTTTTTTTTGTTTTTGTATTAAAACAACCTCAGAGATGTTTTGCAATGCTTCTGTGTGCTGTTGTGAACTAAATGAAAATAGGATTAGAAAGGCTAAGCCTTTAAGCGTCTAGTTGCCCATTGAAAATAAATTGCATTAGCAGAGTAAGTAGGTTAACAAAGAAAAATGCTCTGTTTTTAAGAACCTCACTATGTCTAGTGTGGGGTTAAAGGAAGCACTGCTCACCTTGCTCCTGTATTCACTGATGGGATGTTACTGACACCTTGTCTTTTTTCCTCTGAGCATGTTTCTTTCAGCCTAGTTTGATGTTAAGTATAAATGCTTTAGGCATCATGGACAAATTATATTTACTGTGGCTCAACAATTTTGTGGGTTTTGGTCTTTATAGCTTTCTTATGTGGAGATTTTTATGTGTCTAAATGATCAAAAGAATGGCTTTCGGTCCTGGTATAAATAGAGAGATCAACTTTAGAGTATTTGGCCTTCTGTGAATCCTTTGAAAAGGCTTTGGATTTTAGCCTGTCTCTTGGCTACACTTCATATTTACAAAAGCGTAAGGGCACGTCTAGTTGTAATTCAGAAGTAATTCAGTGCACAGATAAGTAATAGATACTCACCTACATCTTCCACTTGTAGCCATAAAAAAAGGAGGAACTATAGAAAATCTTCCAAGTTCCGTCCAGAACTCCCTTAAGTTACTGTGGTTTCCAATTTACAGTTCAAACCCACCTGCTTGCATTTCAAGGCAGCTCTCATGGTCTGTGTTCAAATAATACTATTTTTGAAATATATAAATGTTTCTTTTTATTAGAAGGCAACTTGCTCAAGTATATGTTTTCAATATAAACACCATAATGAGATACTGACCTACAAGTGTCCTTGACTCTTCTGTACTTGTGTGCTTCAGAGGGCAAACTGACAGCAGATCTCTCTGATACACAGCCTAAAAATCTGGTTCTTGAACTACCAGTATCCACATGTGGTTTTGATGCAGTATCTGGGAATAATGAACAAGATTATTCAGTGGTTTTGTCTCTCTCTTGTCAGAAACCTTGGGATGAGTAATTGTTCCTCCAGCCTAAAGTGATGTGCACGTCTCCTTCTGCAGCACTTCGCTGCAGTTACTGAGGGTGTGGCACCATCACAAGATGCCACTGAGGAATGTATTGGGCAGTGTTATAGAAACTTGGCAAGGTTTTAAAGTTTTTTTGATCAGACATTGCCCAGATATTCCTGCTCCTTTTAGTTCCTTCTGTATGTCTCTTTTCTCCATGTTTATTTCTCTTTCTGTAATTGCATTTCTTAGTGGTTTTGTAAGATACGGGTGAAAATGCTCGATTGGATTTCTATTTAAAATTTGAACCTTTTTGATCTAGAAGTGTCTTGGTTTCAGGAGTGAATAGCTGAGAAATGCAAATGTTGCTTTCTTATAAGTATTTCTTATAACTCAAGAAGAGCTGATGATAAGAATTGAAATTAGAGATTATTTGTGTACTTCTTTTGGGAAATAAAAATGACACTGCTGAGTGCGTATGGATATGTTGTATTCTAAGGATGAGGAAGACCTGAAAGAAAGCAAAACGTGGGAGCAATCAATACAGATATTCCTTCTGCTTAACGTGTCTTTATTCTGTAAATTCACTTAAATTAGGAAAACTGTTGACATTAAACTATCTTATTTGATGCAATTTCCATTCATAGCACACACGTGATTGTAATTGTCAATGTACATTAGATAGCAGTAGAAACTGGAAGAAAGATGACCATAAAACACAAACATCATGGTTAGAGTGGTTTTGATAATTTGTCAGAAAGACTGTTCGTAGAAGGTTTTACTTTAATAGTTTTTACTTTAGGCTATTTTGAAGTTGAGGATCTTCAAGCATTCGGGAGATTTCTTTGGATGTATGCAGTACTCCATAGGATCTGAAACATAGCAAGTATTTACTTGTTTGTTATTTCTACTGGTGAATAACCCACTATTTCTGAAAGAGGAGTTTTCTTCTCCCAAGTCAGCACAGTCAGTGAGGCAGTTGAGACTCAGCAGAGCAGTGGGGATAACATTATCTTGTGCCTCAGCAAATTTGCAAGGAGGGGAAGTGCACTCAGGTCAGATTTACTTGAGTTGATGGTGGTTAATACATGTATTTTTTAAAAAATTGATGGAAAAAACAGTGAGTTTTTTTAAACTACCTTACTTCTCCACATATTGTCAGTCAAAGAAAGTGATGGCAAAAAAAAAGAGCACCAAACCCGGGATGTTCCTCTACATAGCGAGAGCAACAAAAAAATTGTGTCCAAAGCAATGCACAGCCCATGTAGCTCTAGCAAAGTTGTCTGCATTTAACAGGTGACATGTGACAAGGCCATACACCAATGGTGGGTCTGTGTACACCACTGGGGCCGTACTTGCATGGTGAGTGATACACATGTCCTCTGGAGAAATACTGTGAGTTTTTTTACAGGCAGCTTTGGCAGCTTTGTGACAGCCATGCAAGAAGGAGAAGAGAAAGAGCTGCTTCATTTCTGTACCTGTGTTGGTTGCATTGAAAGCTTAGGGAAAAGCATCCAGCAGCAACACAAAACTGACTGAACACACATATCCTCCAATCAAAGAGACCTGTAAAGATCAGGATGCGATATTTGCAATGTATGCAGAGTGCCAGATTAAATTATATTCCATCCAACTATTTCAGACTTTATTCTTTCATATTGCTCTTACAGATAAAGATTCTTACAGAGTGTAGACAGTGAAATCTTGGTGTGATGAAGTCTAGTGGCAGAATCTGCATTAACTTCAGTGGGACTTTACCTACAGAGTCCTGGCACCTTCTCTAATTCTACATAAACACTTTCCAGCTTTGAAAAGCTAGCCTTTGTCATCAAAGGGATATCCAGTCCTTCACTTATCTCTGCCATATTATACAAGGATGTTGGCTGTCTCTGATGGAAATGTTGGATTCTTTTTCCGGTTGCATGAAGTCATACCCCAAAAAAGTAAATTCAAAAAAGTGATGTGAGTAGTTTTACTAGCAGGAAACCCATCACCTGGCAAAGCTGTACTATCATCAGCTCAATCACATAAATAGCCACTTCCTTCTTAGTATTAAAAGGAAGTCCATGATGTTTGATGAAAACATCAGGCAACAGCTGGGTTACACAAAGCATGTCTTAATTTATTTATTGCTTTTTACTGCTAATCAGGGAGTATTGCAAGAGGTGACTACTCTTACTGGCTGCATAGTTTCATATTAATTGCAACTATGAATATGTGATCAGTTGTCATTTTTCAATCAATATGGAAAAATAAACCTTGCTATCCTGCGTCACTGATGATGGAAAGATGTTTACAGCATTCATTATTTCATTTTTACATTTCATTTTTAAGCTCTATATAAGGTACTGAAAATTACTGTCTAGAGTACATAGTTTATTCATTTAAGGTGAAGAGTCTGTAAAATACACTAAAAGTTGCTTCCTAAAATGTAACTATACATATATAACAGTATAATTATTGTACAGAATGTTTGTGTATAGTGTCATGTCTTATGGAGTAAACCTTGCCTGCAAGCAAATGTTTCCATATGAAATGTCCATTTCAGTGAAAAAATGTCTGTGTCAGAGCAAATGACAGTTTAGCTGATAAATTTTATTAGCTCAATTTAGTGATATCTCTGCTGTGTTCTCACCATGTCAGACTTTCTCCTCAGCTTCTCTGGCATTTGACCTACTTATTGCCATTATTCATTTATGGGCCAGAACAAACTCAGTGTGTTCTGCCTTGTAAACCACCACAGTATTTTGAGCAGAAAAGAGATCTTGTAAACTGAGTCTCTAAATGGAGGTTTTTCTTTTTTTGTATGTGATTAATTTGGATGTTTTCTTTTGTTTCTCTTTAAATACTGTCATTCTGTGTAATTTTAAATCCAGTTTAGATTTACAAGCATGTAATGTCTTTAATATCCTTTGAATTTGAATTGTGTTCTGTGGCTTGCTGCTGGAGAAGGACAAAATCACAACATCTCTATTCTTTGAATAGCACCATTATCACTCTATGTTAATGAAATTATTTCAGTATTTCAAGAAACGAGGTTTTGGAATTCATTCAGTATTACAGGGAATTGGATTGTAACTAGAGCATATTTCAAAAAGAATAAAAGGATCCATGATGTGTGCTTAGTTTGTATAGCACCTAATCCTGTATTAATTGTGCTTTGGGCACATCTGCCCTCATGTGAAGGGGACTTTGACAGTGAAGATGAAAATATCGTAATGCTTTTTAAGGCCAAACAGCTCCTCCAGCAGGATGGCAGTGAAAGAGGAGTTCTGTAGGAGAGCACAGGCTGCTCTCCCTTCCCTTCCCTGTCCCAGGCACACACAAAAACAAAGAATGCTGTGTTGTACTGTCCCTGATACGCTGCAGGAGACTCGGCCTCGTGTTACCACATTATCTTCTTGCTCTTGGCATTGAGTCTGTGTTAATTTTTTTCCCCATGTTTGGACAGGGGAAGATCATAGTGGTGTTTGGGTACCACAGTCTGAAATTGAGTAAGTCTTGTGTTTTCTCTGTGTCTGTTGTGCTACAGACAAGAAAACATGAGACTGTCCATTCCAGCCTGGACTGTGATGCAGAAAGCACCTGGTTTTATGTGAAGGGAGAGCTCTGCTGGCCTGTCTGGAGAGGAGGGTGAACAGCATAGATGCAAATCAGGCTTCGGGGGTATTTAGTTCAGCTTCCAGCAGAAGGTGTCTGTGAAGTGGTAAAAAAGAGAGGGCTTCTGCTGGAATTATTTTGAAGAGCTTTGACCTGTCTGGCAAGCTCCTTCCTCCATGAAGGGCTGGTTGGCCATCACTTTTCCTGAATATACATGTCATAAATTGAAGGCAGCAGGATTGAAAAGAAGGGTCATGGAAATGATTGTGTGCCCGAAATGCAGCAATGCAGTGGTTTTCTCAATTCCACTTCAGAAAGTTTGGCCAGCTTCACCAGCTTCAGCATTTTAACTGTTACCATCCTGTTTCTTCTATGGTCAGATGAACTCTTTTGCCAGCAGTAATTTCCCTTTTGGTGCTGAACTGTAAGGAAAGCAATTGCCTTTTGAGGTCACCGAGCTGCACTTGAGCCCCTCTTCTCTGCTGCAGAGCTGCTGAATGGCTTTGTGGAAATGGCGTGTGGCTCTGCAGGGCTGTGGAGCTGTGCTTGTGGTGGGGCAAGTGCAGTGTTCAGCTGGGCAGAAACGGGCAGAGAGCCTTGCTGGGCAGCTGGGACTTTATACTAGCACAGCTGTACTCAAGCAGGACTCGTTTTTCTCCCTGCCTTGGGGTGAGCTTGCATAAATCATTAATTGCTACCTTTGTTTCTTTGCAGCCTGTTCCAGCACTACTGCTACACTCGAGGTGGCATGCGCCACACCTCCTACACTTGCATCTGTGGCAGGTAAGAGCATGATTTACACTGAACTGTGTGATCTTTATGGTCAGTTTCCCACTGGATATTTGTAAAATTGGTCCTTTTAGGCATGTCATGTGTCAAATGCCACCAGAGTGAGTTCTGACCTGCTTTCACTAGAAAAGACAAAGAGAGGTAGGTGGCTACCTCTGTCTCCTAAAGAAATAACTTGGTAATAGATTCTGCTGCACTCCAGATGTTCCCCAATGACTGCTGCTGCTTCTAAGATCGTTTGTGCTCACCCCTGTGCTGCAGTTATTTATTAAAATTTTTTATTAAATAGCATCATGGAGAAGGGCTTTAGAGCTATTCTCTGTTGCTCAAAAAATCTTTCTTTGAAATATACCTTAAGTATTTCATGCCATCCTCAAAATTCTTTGTCTCAAAGATTAGGATGCAATTAAACTAATGTCTTTGGAATTTGGAATTTTTTGCTCTCTGCTTCTTTCTGAACAGCTTGTGTTGAAGGTTACTGTATTTGGAAAGTAGTATAAAAGTTCTCCCTGCAATTGTAGAAATGCACAAGAGAGCAGTGTGGGATATATGCTGAAGAACAGCTGTGTGCTTTGTGCAGAGATTAATCTTACTTGGTGGAATTAATCTAATCAGAGATGTGTGACAGTTCCATGAGGCATATGTATCAGTATATGTGTTCCACTTGTTCTGCTGCTACTCAGAAACATTTGCCCTGTGCTGAAGTCACATACACCTACAAAAGATAGTTTTTATGTTAAGGACTATAATGCTGTATTGCTTTGAAGGTAATAAGAACAATTAGCACCTTCGCTTCTTTCTGTGATTTACTCAATTGCTTATTTTTAAATGCAATTTTCCAATTTATATGCAAAATTGCAGCAGGAGCATGAGCAGTTTTATGGCAAATTGTATATCAAAATTGTCTGAAAAGTTTCCTGGTTTAAGCACCGTCGTATAACTTGAGAATTAACATCCCAGTGAGATGAGACTCCATCTCTAAGCTTTTGTCACAGCTAGTAATGGTATGATTTTTCACAGCCATGCAGACTTTCACATTCACTTACAGTGGATCAGAACCTGTGCTGCAGCATCTGGTGTGGCTGCTGGTGGTCAAATCACTTTGCTAAACCTGTAGAAATGTCTGCTTTATGTTTGTGTAGTGGGTCCTTGAGACCTGTGGGAACAGGCCAGACTCTCCACAGGACTGAAAAATCCAGGACCTGCATTACACAACCTGGGGAACCCAGCAGGAGGAAAGCTCCAACAGTAGCTCAGAAGTGGGTGTTGGCAGGAGCTCCCTGGGTGTCCTGTCCAGCTTTGCAGGACATGGGAGTGGTATTAGAGCTCCCTCTGAACTATTGGAGGATTTAAAACATAGAGAAGGGCTGTCCTTGGAATGCAAGATCCAAACAACATTGTGACTCACTG
Organism: Falcunculus frontatus; assembly: GCA_013398115.1. Classification (NCBI taxonomy): domain Eukaryota; kingdom Metazoa; phylum Chordata; class Aves; order Passeriformes; genus Falcunculus; species Falcunculus frontatus. The sequence continues at coordinate 369,292 of VZRV01010667.1, read as the reverse complement.
TTGTCATTAGGAGCTGGCATTGTATCCTACCACTAGAATTAAAAGTGCAGGCAAACTTGATTTTAAAAAAAATAATTTCATGAGATAGCAATTTACAGACAAATGTCTTTGTATTCTGTGTTCTGACTATGAGTGAGGAAGTAAGAATGAATAATATTAACAGTTTTAAGCTAGCTCCTAATAAATGAATTAATTCAATTAATATAATAATGGCAAAAATAATAGACATTTTTTATTACTGTGAAAATGTCATGCATTGTACATATTTCGCTTAACTACATTTAAAACTAAAAATACCTTCTGCAATTAGGATTTTTCAATGTTTTATTCTATTTATGCTGAATTTTGTATTTTCCTGAACACTTAAAATGGGCATATTTTGACAGGATCTTCCCTTTTTAGATTACAGGCCTGATAATAGTTTCCATAGAGGAGAATAATCTTTTAAAATAAAAGACATGTATGTTATTCACATTTTTTTTAAAAGATGCTGACTAAGCTGGAAATCAGGAGTAATCAATATGATATTTCAGTACAGAAATAAATCACTTGTCATGTGATGGGTGCATTTATTTGTTGCTGTCCCTGTCCAATGTTGTATTCGTGAGGAGATGCTGAATGAATATTTGGTGTGACCAAAAATGCTTAATGTATTCACTGTTATTATGAGAACAATAACACACATTGATGAGTGAGACAGGGTGTTACCTTTGGAAATTGATCCTGTAGTTAGCAATATTTCCAAACACTGTCAGCCTAGGAGTGCTTTGAAGTGCAGACACCACTGAGTGCCATGAAAGGAGAATGGGAGCATTTGATAAGCATACTTGGATATATTTGGCACTCATCTACAAAATGCTACGTCCAAGTAGTGTCCATATGCTCATGAATTATTCACTGCAGTGTCTTAGGGTGCCAAGTAACCTTTTCTACAGAAGGGAAAACAAAGGTAATCCATTCCCAGCGTCCTGGTGACTCTAGGGTGGATGACATCCACTAGGAAGCAGGTGCAGAGGTTCCAGCTGGAGTTAGGTAGTGGTGGAGGCATCGGTGTCTCTGGAACCACCACAGAAGCCACCGTCAGCTGCTGCTTCTCATTCTGTCCTTTTAGACTCGGGTTCAGATCTTCCTGACTGACGTCTCTGGGCAGATGACAGCTCTCATCAGGTACCACCAGTCATTAAGAATAACGTTGTGCAGTGAAACATCTTCCTCTGTCTGAGGGTTGCCGTGGAAGCTTTTTGGATAAGATTAGGATAATTATTGAATCTCTTTTTCTTTGTTTCATTTCAGTACAACTTTTTAACATTTCATGCCTTAGGAAAAAAGTGGCAAGAAAGGTTAATGCTTTCTTCTGGATGATTCTATGATGATTTAAATCATGATGGAAATAGGTTCTGATTTTAGTTAATGGTCTTTTGGTTTCTCTTTAGATGTTCTTAATTTAGAGCTAATAGCTACACTTTTTGTAGTGCTTGATGCTCAGCATAGTCCTGTTCTTAAAATATTGCTGACATTTCTCCTCTTTCTTCTAATAATTTGTTTTCAGGATGCTTTCTGATCTAAAATGCATCTTGGGGGATTGTTTTCCTTTGCTAGTAATCGGAATCTCTTACTAAAGTTTGCATTCTCAGTGGTGTTAATTTGCAGCTCTTCTGCTGCTTTGTGCAATTCTTTCTGTAACAAACACGTCTTTGGCACCATTAGAGGCAAGTTATTAAAGGAATAAAAATCGATACACAGAAACCTCTTGGGAGATTTTTCAGGTTGGCTGCCTTAAGGTGAGCATTGGCATCCTCATGTGCGGTGACTTTCAGAGGTGCTGACCAAAAAGAAGGCAGTGGAGCTGCCAGTGATCGTCACCTCCCCACAGTGCTTCATCTTAAACCCCAGCCTGGCACTCTAATGTCGCTTTTTGGAAAAGAAAGAAAGAGCTTCTACATGAAGGCCCATTTGCTTTGCCAGTGGCTGGGGGTTTTGTTTAAATTGTTTTAAAGCCACCTTAAAAGTCTTACTGAATCAGTGTGAACAATTTCTGGCTAACTGTAGCATTTACCTTGTGGGTACACATCATTTCTGTAGCATTGCTCCTGGAGCATCTTCCTGCCTTCATCTCAGGCCAGTGGTCAAGATGCACCCCTCAGGGGAGACTGGACATGCACCTCTTAGCAGGAAGCTGCTGGAGGTTTCCATATTGCTGCTTTAATTTGGGTCAGTAGTGCATTTCTGAGTCAAGCTCTCCCACTCATCCTCAGCTGCAGGGCCTGCTCAGAGCCAGGGACCAGTCCTGCAGTGCACCTGCTGGATTTGTTTTGGGTGAAAAGCAGTTGGGAGAGCTTTCAGGAGCAGGTCTGCTCTAGTGGGTGCTGAGCCCCGGGGATCTGCCCAGGGCCAGTCCCAAGGGAGCAGATCCTCTCACGCCAATAAACCCCAACGGCCAAAACCCCCTAAATGCATATGGTGTGCAGATCTAGTCTCCAGCACCAACTGTGCTCTCTGTGCTATGATCCCGTGTGTGTGGCAGAGCCAAGATGTGCGTGACAGATCAGGAGCCTCCAGTGCCAAGAAAGATTGTGCCTGCTTAACACTTCACTAACGGTGCTGAAAAACAGATCTTTCATTCAGCTCCCGTCACAGTTGGTGCTGAGCCTAACAGAAATATTTTGTAAACTAAAACCTTTACATTAAAATGTGCAAAAGAAATCCCTCATGTTTGTATTTGCAATGTGTTTTGCTGAAAACATTTGTGCAGTTGTCAAATTTGAGTATATGACTTATTTATGCGCTGGTATGGTATATGACACTGAGGGTGACATCATATCTTGAAAAATAAACAAGCTGTCTGCAAATACATAAGCATGGAGTCATGCCCTTAAGGTTCGTGATCATCTTGTAAAAGTTGATCATAAATACATGCACGTGCTGTTTGCTTCTCCTACTTTATCCCCAGTTTTGGAGGGAGATAAGGAATGGTATCTGCAGCTGAAATCCTCACAAGCTGCTGTGGTGTGTGTATGTGCATGCCAGCTGTTGGTGGTTTTTTATTATTTCTTGTGTTTTTCCTTAAACACTGAACAATGTCATGCAAGGTCATTCCAGTTGCTTCCACATGCCATCCTCCCAAAATCTTAGCCCTCCACCTGGGAAACAGTTGTTGAGGCAGGAAATGGTGCTGCCTCCCCTCCCTGTGCTGACAGCCCAGCGCAGGGGCGGGAGCAGCCTGTGCCCCTGTCCCCTGACATGGGAGCTCAGGCTGGGAGCACAGCTCCGACTGGACACGTTGCCTGGTACAGAAGACCTTTTGATTGCACTCCATTGCCCTAGTACAGATTTTTTCTTCAGATAGAGCAAACTAATTTTGAAAGTGTCCTGGTGTGGAAAATATTCCAACAGTGCCCAGGAGACAGAACATCTCAGAAAGAAGTTGATGTCTGTCTTCATCTTATATACAGGCTTTCTGGGTCCATTTTAGCTATCTGCACAGCAACAGAGGTTCTCAAGTCCAGCACCCAGCAAGAAAAAAGCATCCAACCAGTTGTGAAACTGTGCTTAAGCCACTGGACCAGCCTCCCAAAATGAATGTGTTGCAGCCTTAGTTCTGTGGAGCTTTTTAAGTCTTGATTTAACAACTTCTAACTTTTCTAATTTTTCTGTTTGGAGTGTGTATAATGTTATGAAGTACACTTTGTATCAGAAAATCATGCCCATGATTCTGAAGTATCACCTTTCACTGTCTCACACAGTGATTCTTATATGCTAAAAATTACTTAACAATAAATACTTATTGTTTTCAAAATAACAATGTAGAATTATCCAGGTTGTAAAAGCCCTCTGAGATCATCAAGTCCATCCATAAACCAAGCACTGCCAAGTTCACTGCTGCACTGTGTCCCCAAGTGCCACATCTACATGTCTTTTTTAAATACTTCCAGGGACACAGTCCAGCCATTTAGATTGAGAGCATGCAGAAGCGTACTACTTTCTGCTCCATAATCGTTGTTTATGAAGTTATCTGAATGACTGATGATCTGTTAAATATCTAATATCACAAGTATTTAATGTATCTTGAAGGTAATCTCTTTTTGGGTACAGTGCATGCTTACTGTTTTTGTAATTGCACACATCAGAAGTCTAATACGAGAAGTATGTCAGATGTCACACTTAATCCAGATACAACAAAAGATTGATTGAAATTGAGCCTCAGATTCCTGTCATCTAAGATACGAAGCTGTTCCAGCATCACAACTTGAAAGAATCAAATTTGAGCAGGGTGACCAGTGAAAGGTTTTGATGAAAGCTGAGGTACAGACTGGCAAGTGAGCTGGAGGGGTCGGAGAGAAGCTGCAGTAACCCTGTCCCCACGTGTATTTTTGGATGTGATAGAATTCTTCCAGCTTCTTGAAGAGAAAAAGCAAGCGCATCTATCTGAAGAGAACTGTAAAAGAAAAATAGGTAGAGCTTGAGATCTTTATCAGCCTTTTAACTGACATTTTATAGACCCAGAGGAATATCAGTAGGCAAGAGAGGATGCCAATGCCAAATGTAAGTCACCTAGTGGATCATGGAGCTTCAGAACAACAGAACAAGTGTCCAGCCTCCTCTGGAGCTGTTTTATTCTTGTGAATCAGCAGTTTACTCTGAAAGGTTTTCAGGAATAAAAATCGTTTCTTTGTAATGTGATTTTTCAACAACAGGTAAGAAGAGAGTGACAGTTTTCATACCTGCTCCTGCCACTGACATTGTAAGCTGCAAATGTTCCCCAAGCAGTGCATCCCCTCCAGCAGAGACCACCTGTAGCCATGCCCAAGGGGAACTGGAGCTGTTCCCTCAGACAGCTCAATTTCTCCAGTCCCAGTGATTCCTAGAGTGTTTCAAATGTCAGATTTTATTCCAGTGGAAGTTAGTTTGTTTTATGCCTCAGACTACTTAACCTCGAATAGGGGAAAATATCACTAAGTAAGTACAAAAAAAACAACCAAAAAAACCCACCAGGAAATAATAAATGGGTGTAAATTGAAAAATTACTTGTGCATAATTCTGTCCTTTACACTGTCATGGACATAGGAAATGTTCCTATGAACTGTGCCACGTTCCTTCTGCAGCAAGGTCCTGTGTTACAGCCAGAGTAGCAGAATTCCTGTGCCATGCACATCTCTGCTGCACCAGTGATGGGGTGGCTGTTTCAGGCACACCGGGGCAGGGATTCTGACAGCTCTCACAGGCTGCAGTGAATACCCTGGTGTTTACAGTGTTCCTTCTTGTGTCATATGAATGTGTGTGTTAACGTTTCTTCTTCCACTAATTGTGCTAATTTTCTTTTTGCCCGTCAGTGGGGAGAACTCATCTGTTTTGCACTACGGCCATGCTGGAGCCCCAAATGATAAGACTATTGAAGATGGAGACTTATGGTAAGTAAAGGGTTAGAGTTTGTTTGATATTTTTGTTTTGCTGCTGCTGTTTCCATGTAGGAATTGTATGTGCTCTTAGTCTAAATCCTTAAAATAGAAGGCAGCTTTGCATGCCAAACTATTCTGGTTTCTTCCAAAGGTCCTGTACACCTGCATCTCCAGTTTCAAGGGAGAAGGAAATACTGTTTCAAACACTTCTGGACCAGAGGCACTTAGACTTTAGTTTAAGAAATGGCTGTATTCCAAGTACAAGGGCAGTGGCAAAATTTGTCATCTGAGTTTGCTCTTGGACCTCAGCTCCGAACCTCAGATCCAAACCTCAGCTCTGGTGGTGGGGTAGAGGATCACGAGAGCGTTGGCTACTTTCAGAGAATTGCATCAAATTGCAGAAAGGATTCAATCTTACAAATGCCTATGCTCACACAGACACCCCAACAAGAAAATAGTAGAATGTGTGAAGAGATCAAACTCAGTTCAGGTCAGGGAAGGGTGCTTCTAGCTCTGTGTTGTGCCAAAAACTTTCTGTAAAGATTTACTCAGAGTTTAGTGATGTGTAATACAGTTGTAAATCCTGTAAAGTTTTCTCTAGATGCCCTACCTGTCCACACGCTCTGCAGCATCACTGCAGGTAAAAGCAGAGTGAATGGAAGCACCAAATACATTCCCATAAATTGAAAGACAGACCTATTTGTCTCATGTGTAATATATTAGATCGTAACTTTTGTACTTTGCCTCCAAAGACATGGGTGAAAAAGCGTTTGTTTGTAAAAATGCAAAACTAGTTTTGGAGAAGTTAATCACTGACATTCGGGGGAGGAATTGTATTGGATTACCTTTGTAGTCTGTGTAGAAAGAGTGTAGTTATCTATTTTCACACTGGACTGTAAATGTACGAAGGAAAGCAAATTAGTATTATCATTGATAAGCTCAAAACCTATTGTGGAAAACAAATTGAATCTCAGAAGTTAAAAAGTATGCCTTGTTGGCTAATGTTCCAGGCACATCTGCAGGTGCTGCACAGTGAACTTATGGAATTACAGATAGATAATTTCTTTATAATACTGTAAAAACTTTTTTAAAAGCTTCTTGTACAGTAGTTCATGTATTATCTTCATCTGTGGTTAATAGCTTACTAAACCCGTCAAATACTAACGTTAATTTATTGCAGGGCAATAGCTTTGATTTATGATTATGTTGTGTTTGAGCAGATAATATGCTATGAGCATTTTTTGATCAGGAAGGACACAAACATAAAAGTGTATTAGCTGTGTCATTCAATTAAATTTAAAAGAAAAGGTGTGTAGCATACAGGAAATCTCAGCATATGTTACTGAGAAAAGATATGCCACAGTGCATTATGATATCCCGTATTTAAAACTAAGGTCTTTAAATGATGAGGGAGACCTCAGGGTGAAGGGTGTGTGTAGGAATCTTTCACTTACATTCTCCAAGGACAGTTTAGTGGATGGCTGTAGTCCTTCTTAAACCACAGGAGCTCATAGAAGACTCTTTGGAAACCCTTTTTTTCTGCAGTACTGGAAAAGTCTTTAAAGTGTATTTGGGTTTTACCAGCCTCAGATATGTCAATGTCAGGAAACCATAACCTGCCAAATACACTGATCACCTCAGCATTTCAAAACTGCTGAGCAGCACCCCTGCCTCAACAAAGAGAACAAGGTTTAACGGAGTCTGGAATAACCTCTTGCTGAAACAGTCTGGTTGCACCTTGGTCCTGGTGAGAAGTTTTCCAGGTGCAGGTGGGTGTCAGCAAAGTGGTGCCCCATGGGCACAAGCACCTGCTGGGCTCCTGGCCTCTCCCCCTGGCTGACACTCACGGAGCACACTCTGCTCCACACCATTTTCTTAGCATTTTTCTCAAGGGAGATTAAAAAAATAATAAAGGTAATTTAATATCTGTAAAGACAATTTAAAAACACATTAATTTTTCACAGTTAAAAATAGTGTTTCAGAAAAAATCTTGCAGTAGCATACATGAGCAGCATACAAATTGTGCCAAGGCACTACCTGAGTGGTTTCACTGCGTGACTTTACAGATGTCTGATTTGGGTGTAGATGGGTGTGTGTGTGCATACAGAGGAGAGCATTAAAATGACAGTGTGCTGATTTGTGTGTGTGTATTAGCATTGGTATCTTGGCTTTCAATTAAGCTTTTCAACAGCTATGGGGAGCCCTCTGTTGGATAGTCTTAGAAGGCCCTGAACATGAAAAAAAAATAGACTTTACTTTTGGTGAAAAACAGGTAAGAGTATTTTAAGGGTTATTTCTGTTTCTGCCAGTGTTTTGGCAAACATTAGTTTAACTATTCATACAGTTGTATGTAATAGAATTGGGAGATTGGGTATTTGGTATGATTTTTAATAAATTATTCAGTAGAATTTCATGTCTTTTTCTTAACATTACTTAGTGGATATGAATAACATTCATGGGTTTTGCAGAAATGTGCTGCTCAGGTTTTTTATGTACAAAGCAGTGCAGTGCAGTAAGTATCATAAGTCAACTAAGCACCTGAATATTAGAAAAAATACATTTGGAAGGCTATGGCTTTGCTTCTGTGAAATGCTTGAGTGCATGCATTGTTTGCTCTTTTAAAAATATAAGTAACAAGGATTTAGTTGTATCTGAAGAAGATCATAGGCCAAAATACTTGTGCTGTTGCATTTTTCAATCTTTTTTTAAGGCTGTTGTTCTGACTACTTCTTCAAAAGCTGTGGCAGGTTTAGAGGAGCCTGGCTTTATGATGTTCATTGTTTAAAATTAACCTATATCAAGTGGGTTTATTGCTTCTGTAAGAAACTGGTATGAAATTGCATCTCTGATACTGCATCATAATCCACACTTTTTATAGGTACAGCTTCTGCACTAAAAGATCCCAGTGCAAAACAAAGGGTTATCAAGATTATCAATTATTATTACACTTCTTGTTAATACACACTGTCTTGCTAAGCAGGGCTACCCTTTTCAATCTGTTAAATATTGAAATAGCTATCTAACACAATGCACTATGGTTGACAGAGAAAGAAAGCAGTATTTTTAGGGAAGTTGAGGTGTTCAGTAGATGAAGGCATTTAACTGGTATAGATATTAGAAGTAAATATTACAATAGCAGCAAGTCAGTGTTTTGTATAAATGATTCATGTACTGTAGCATTCTGTGGTGAACACTGAAATGATCAATGTGCTCTAAACCCAACACTTTTCCTAAGCAGGTGTCTGTTGTGTCTGTGATCAGAACGGCCACCCAGATGAACGGGTAGGCTGAGTCACCATTGCAGGCACTTGGTCCTTTTACTCAGTATTAACTTTAAATAAAATCTTCTACTTGGAGTGTTGCAAATTGCAGCTTGCAGTGATGATGTACGGCTGGGCTGTTCACAAATACTGATTTTCTTCTGTCATCTTAAAGCTCTCACAGCTTGGGTTGGAACTGAGCCCTGGACTGAGGTTCACTGCATCCTCTCCAGGTATTGCATTACTAATTGGATGCCAAGGCTCCTTCTGTTTCTGTACTGGGGCTGTAACTGCATTTGGTAGTAGGGAAAGTGGACATAAGCAAAAGTACTTGTATTTTGCAGTCTCTTGCCTTGCACACAAGAGGCTTCCAGCATTTTGGAAAATCAATGGTCTTTCAAAGGTTGGTGAGTAGTATGAAATTAAAAGCTGCTACTCAAGAAGACAATAACCCAAATGAATTAAAGGAGTAGAGATCTGACTCCTTTATGTACGAATCAAGAGCCAGTGTGCACCTGGGACTCCTGCTTGTCGAATGGCAGCCCTCACGTGGTTCATTCTTCTGGGCAAGTGTCTCATGAGAAAGATATTGGTTCAATGGTTAGAGGGCCCTTGTGGGAGGTGGAAACTCTGGTTTCAGCTTTCCTAAACTGATCTCTGACTTTGGCTGGAAGTTATGACTTGACCCTGGGAAACAGCATCCAGAACAACTTCAATCAGAGCCAGTGTGCTTCCATGGAAAGTGTTGTCTCAACTAATCAGCATCTGCCATCTGGAAAATGAAGGCTTCCTTAAAAACAGTGGAAGCAAATTGCCTTGGGCCCTCCCTTCTGTCTGCTGCCCCTGCCCTGGCAGTGCTGCAGTGTGGAGTCACAGTGTGGCTGGGGAAAGAGGGGAAGGGAGAACACTCAATGTCAAAGCCACGTGCAGCAGAGGAAGCCTAGAGCAAGGGGAATGTTTCTGCTCACCTTTGTGCTCTGCTGGCTTGTTCTAGAAACCATCAGAGTTGTGAACCTGAAGTGTATCGTTTGTGTTTTGATTTGAGAATTTATTGAGTAAAATTACAGTTTATTGCATTTGATGTGCAGCCTGGTGGCTCGTGCAGCCTGCCTTGGTGGGTTCTTGGCATTGCCACGTGCCAAACGCATGGCAGGAGTTGATTGTTCTGTTGCAGTTGATCAGCAGGGCTCCTGCAATGTTTGGCAAATAGAAAATGCTTCTGTGATCTTAAAATAAGGACTGATTCTTCATGATGAGGCTTACGGTTAAATAATAGAAATGTAAAAAAATCAGCCTGACTCCAGATGTAACTGAAATAGATACAGCTATTACCTGAGGTGTTTTTCTGTAGGTGTCAGGAGTTGCAGGTCTTGGTATTTTTATGGCATCTGACAAATGTACCTCAGTAAAAATTCAGCACTTCATAAGCAACTCTCATTGGCAGGTTCACTGACCTTCAAGCACTTAATGACATTTTTGGGGGTTAGTTTATTTTGGCTTTGCAAAATAATTATAATAATCATCTATTCTGCTGCAAAACCAGCATTTTTAACATTTTGAAATATCCTCCTAAGTTACAATGCTGATGAACAGCAGAGCCCGAGGCTGCTCAGGGTCTGCTCCACACCCCTGGGGAACATAGGCACTGTGGTGCCTTCCCCTGCCAGGGCCTGCTGCAGCACTGGCAGCTGGAAGGGGGACACTGGTCCTCGCTGGAACCAGGTCCTCGCTGGAGCCAGAGTGTAAGTTATTAAGAGGGTGAAAGCATAAATAAGGGGAGTACAACCAGCATCAATTTCTTGGGAAGTGCAGCAGACCTAAGAGAGAATCCATTAACCTTGTATTCACAGTGGGACTATCTATTATTTATAAAATAAAACTAGCTTTAGAAGCTTAAATAGAAGCAGGTTAGATCATCAGATGATGTCTTTCAGTTTATTTGACTGTTTCTTTTAACACTCACATAATTTCTTATTGATTACCTATTTCATTGAAATAATGTATTGATTTCAATGACAGCATTGGGCAGAATACAGTGTCCTTGGTGAAACAGGATGTCTCCCATTACAAAAGCTCACTGCTGTTTCCATGGCATGCCATCGCTGCTGTGGATGACAGGAAAGCAAGGTTTACCTGGATAGTCTTATTGCATTCAGGTACCAGAAAGCTTTGTTAGTGTCCAAAACCAAACACATCTGTCATAAAAGTACAATCTTAGCATAATGTTACATAGTATTTACATGTGTCTTGGCTACATCAACAAGCACTATTATTTGCTTAGTCCAATGATAAAGCTGGGGATATGGAAAACTGTCTAGTATTGCAAAAATAGTTTATTTTTATAATAAAAATAAGCCTTTATCTGAATAGTTTAACTCTGAGGGATATTTTTGTTTCAATTTCTTTCCTTAATATCCCAGTGCAACTTTAAGTAATCAGAATAATACTGACAGCAGGGGGCACTAAAATAAGCACTGTGGAAAGAGCTGAGCTTTGCCCAAGTTTTCATGTTGGTACCATCCTGTACTTGCCAGAGCAAACACACAGCAGCCTTCTGGGAGCTCTGCCTTTACAGGGATGCGTTCCACTCGAGTTGTCAAACTTGCATTTGCTTCCTTCCATTTGGCACTTGTACGTAGCTTTTATTGTTTTCTTTTTATTATTACCTGTGGTGCTCTCAAAAGATCCTTCTAGCATCTCTCCTATTGTCATTTCAGAAGCTTTGTTCATCACAGGGAGTTTTTCCTGACTGCAAGTATGGGTAGTTGTGGAAGGTTGTTCTGGATGAAGCAGAGAGGGAAGCTGAGTGTTTGGGGCTTTTTATTTTTAATGACTGAAAAGAGGCAAAGGACAGTTTTCAGGCTCCCTGGAGTGGCTGGTCACTCCAAGGTGTGTGAAGAAGGGGAGGTTTAGGCCAGGTATCAGGGAAAGGTTCTGCTTCTCCCAGAGGGTGCTGGGCACTGCCCAGGCTCCCCAGGGAATGGGCACGGCCCTGAGGCTGCCAGAGCTCCAGGAGCATTTGGGCACCGCTGCCAGGGATGCCCAGGGTGGGGTTGTTGGGGTGTCTGTGCAGGGACAGGAGCTGGATCAATGATCCTGTTGGGTCCCTTCCAACTCAGCCCATTCTGTGATTCTGTGAAGAATATCACAAAAGAAAGTTGTTTCTTGCAAGAACCGGCCAGATTCAGTTGTTCATGGCTAAGCCTTCTATTAGCTAAAATAAAAGTTACTTAGCTAATTTTAATTCTTTGACCTCAAAGCATAATATACAGTTTTCTATTATCAAAATATTTGTCAATTCATGTATAACCCATGTGTATTTATCTTTTATATATGCAGACACTGTGCATGTGCCGTATACATATTGCTTTGAAACTATATCTGCATATTTATCATAATATTATACAGTTATATTTGTAGGAAATGCACTTTTTTTGCAGGAATAAGTAAGTGTATATAATATAAAAGGACTTTCCGTTAGTACTGAGTGGCTGTCATTTATTTCAGGAAAATACTGGAAGATTTTCAATAAGTCAGCAAAAGATTTAGGTGAGCTTGAAAAAGGGATATGATAAAAGATGATCAAAGTTTTTTTGTGTCTGTTTTCCAAACTCTTTTTTGGAATTCTCAGGATTTTACTGAGTTTTGCAATACTAATATCAACCTAGAACCAAAATTCATTTGTCCAGATGGGGGCAATGTTGCACTTAAAAAGTAGGAACTGACCCTCTTTTGCTATCGGGTAATAGAAGTCCTTCCTTTTCCAACCCAAGTCCTTCAGTGTCTGCTATTAAAACCATCTATCCTACGGTACAAAATATTGTATTTATTACTTCTTGAAAGCACTGCTTTTAACATCTCAGGATGTTAATGTGTCAGATGTAAATGCTCAACTATTTTATGTGGGTGAGACTAGTATTTTCATTTGGCCTTGTGCACTTTTATGCATTTTGAAGTTCAGTGCTGTAATAATATGCAAAAATTATGGTTAGCTTTAACTTTTCAGTCTGCAGTTTTGAAACAGCTTGTTGGTCGTAATGGTTTTGTTTCTAATAATAATACAAAGTACATTGCTACTACTTACTGGTTCATTGCAAAATTAACTGGCTATCCATTTCTGAAATAATTCCTTTGGCTTGATTCCTCTGGTTTGATTAATATTTACTGTTTTCATGAAGTGTAGGTATTTTTCATTTTGTTGTACCTGTGGACTATATTAATTTTATGCTAATTCAGAAAAATTGAATTTGATTAAAAATAGAGAAATGTATTTGCTAGAATTAACAATAATTTTACTATAATTGAGTATGTTCTGTTAGTACTGGTTAATTCAGGCTATGAGGTTGCTTACTGTCAGAAATGTATAAGCCTTTTAACCAAAGCCCAGATCACTAAGTGTTAGTAGTGTGTTTGCTGTAACAAATTTTAGCTTTCCTTTAAGTGCTGAATTATGGTCTGCCTTTTAATTTTTGCTGTCTACAACATATGTGAAATGTCTTTTTAATTGTCAACTGTGAGTTTTATCTGTCATAGTTTTAGCTTAGCATTCCCAGCAAATTCTGAAAAAAACTGGCTGCTGTTGGATTTGTAATCTACTTTTTATGGTGGTCTTTAATACAGATACACATGAAGTGTGATAGAAGTACTCTGGATGGATGTTGCTTGTGTTGAATAGAATTCAGTAGCAAAATCTTTCTCATTGGTGTGGAGAACTCAATTGTGTAGGTCAAAATACAATTTTAGTGGGAGTCTGCCTGGCTTTTAGACTACTGCATGGCTTAGAGGGAAGGTACAGTAATCCCCAGCACAACTTCTGTGTGTTCCTCCTGAACCAGATGTAATTCCCAGTCCTTGTGTTCAGGGCAGTGTTAGGTCTTCTCTTGTGTCTATCCAGAGAATCTCTTGTTACCCCATGGTAGCGGCAGAGTCTGGCAGAGCCTCAGGAGGAGTCCTGCTGGCGTGGTGCTGCTGGACACCTGGGTGTGCTGCTGGACACCTGGATGTGGTGCTGGACACCTGGGTGTGCTGCTGGACACCTGGGCATGGTGCTGGACACTTGGGCTGAGCCCATTAAGGTGTTCAGGGCAGGAGTATTTCTAATTGCAGTTGTGCAATGCAGTGCTGTACTTCCACTTTAGGTGCTGCCATGAAGAGTGGGTGTTTCTTTCAAATAGGAAAGAAATGTTCTTACAGGCAAAATAACATGCTCAGCTGGGGAATGGGCAGCCTCCTTTTTGGAAATACTACTTGTTACCTTCGCTACTGTGCACTTGGCTTGAACATTTGGACATGTTCATGGAAAGGATAGCAGCTGTCTTGTCAGGGGTTTTCATTCAGTTGTCAGCTTCTGTAGAGTATTCTAAAACTTGTGTTTGTTGTGTTCCATTTGAGAACTGATAATTTGGAGGTTGCTTGTACAATCACCAAAAAAACCATAAGCTGTCTAAAAAGTTACGTGAACCTGTGCCATTGGACACTGGCCCAGTTTTCATCATGGAAAGACATTGGAAGTGTTAGCCTTTTACTTTCATGGGCACATGTGTGCGAGCATGCACATACACACGTAAGAAAACTTGACAATATTTACAGTAAAATGATTAAGGTCTGACCCTTCACCTGTTCAGGTGATCTCTGATGGTTGTTTGTCAAGGCTGGGCAACACAGGTCAGAGTATCCAGAAACAGCTGCTGAGAGCTAAGGCTTGTAGTTCTGAATGTCAGCACCCAGCAATCGTGGCCTGTATTGGAAGCATCAAACTTTTACAATTCACTTTCAGCACCTTCCACTTCTCAGAAGACATCTAGAAACGGACTGGTTTAGTCAACTGCAAAAGTTTAGTAACTTGCAGATGTAGCTGTGTTGTTCTTACCCTATGCTGGTAAGACACATTGTGGTGAGGAGCTAGTGAGGTTTGCTGTTGTTATGTTGATTGGGAAGTACTCAGCTGCCAATACAGGTTTCTCCCTGCATGCACCCTTCTCTTCCCTGCAGCTCTGACTTCCTTGCTCCTTGTTTGAGCAAGTCAGCTGCAGCCATGAATGCCCCAGATACTGCCTTTCCAATGGGGAGGCTCCTAAGGGATGGAAACTAGCCAAAATTGGGGTTTGCTGCCATCTCTGCTGACTTTTCAGCAAACTGTCGCTGCTAAAGAGAGTACTCTGCTGAAGAGAGCACTGCTAAAGAGAGTAAGCTGAGAGACTTACAAAATATGTCTGTTAAAAATGGATAATAATTAGGGTGGTAAAGACAGAAAAAAGAAATCATCCATTCCGCAAAAAGACAAGTCAGATAGGTAACCCTTTTGTCAGAACTTCCCCTGAGCCTGCTCCTGGTTTCTGGCACACTGTCAGCATGGATCTGGCTGAGGTATTCAGCTGCCTTCTGTGTCTTGTGGAACCCTCATTGCTGCCACCTCTTTCCCCCAACCCAGTAGTACTGGCAAGGTGTTCCCAGTACTTGTTATTTGTGTGCAGCACCTCTGTATCAGAAACATCGCTCTGCTTTAGCTGAAACACTGAGAACAGCACTTGGGGGTGAATTTATCTGTGAACAAGCCAATCAGAAGATTTTTTGGCTCTTTGCTCTGGGCAAGCTTAACGTTTTTAAGATGACATTAATGCAAACTGCATGGGGGTGGAAGAGGGCTTATATTTGATCATGGAAATCAATTTATTTAGTGCAGAAACTTTAAGGATCTTGTCATAGATTTTTTCAAGGGATAAATGCTGTAAGCAGGGGACTTCTTAACCTGCGTATGAAAATAGCAATCTTACTAGTAATATGGGGGTGTTTACTGAACTAGGTCTTATGTGCAGCTCATTTAGTGGATTCAGTGAGATTTAGATTTCATATCCTGTGGGAGGAATGGATCTGAAGGTCTACTTGGCACAAATCATTGTAAGACAGGACACTCCCACACACTGTTGTTGGTTTTCTCCCAGCAGCAGGGCTGGTGCAGCAGAGCAGGGGCACAGCTCCCTGCCAGGGATACAGCACCCACCCCCTCAGTGCTGCTCTGACTCTGTGAGCCAGTGTCCTGTGTCTGTGAGGGGAAACCCTGAGCAGCACAGGCACCTACACCTAGTGAAGCTTTTGTGTTTGGGTGCTTTCTTTTCTTTTTTATTTTTTAATCCAGCCAGCTCAAATTTTTGTGTATTCTTGCCACAGCCACTGAAGTCTCAATAGTTGGAATTGTAGTGATACAGGCAGGCAATCCTCTCTCCTTCAAAATTCAGTGTAGACAGAGATATTTATTTTTGTCACCCTATTTCTATCTGAACAAAGCTTAGTTAGTGGTAGATTTTGTCATCTTCTGTGAGAAAAGTTTGAGACAAGCCTCCCATTATCTTTGAGATAGTTTGGGAAAGCCTGAAGTGAGACAGTGGTACAAGAGGAGCAATGATAGAAGAGCCATGGAGAAGGTAGACAAGATGAAAAGACACAGCTGAGGGGAAATAACAAATGTGGGACCACGTGGTTACCTAACTTGCAGCTGGATGGAGAGTGGTCATGTAGCTGTTTGGTGTCTCTGTACCCGCATTTACCTGTGTGGCTACAACCTCTTCTTTTGAACAGGAGGCTTAAACAAAAACTTGATTTTTTGTGAACACCCAGAATCAAATTTCCTTCACAAAAAAGTATTCTCCAACACCTTTTTAAGGTTATTCTTGACTCCACGGGTGCTGATGACAAAAAGCTGGCTTTAAACCAGTGAGCCAGGCCTGGCTTCAAGACAGAGCCAGTACAAGTTCCTTGTCTGCCATATCAGATGGAAGCTGGTCACAGCAAGGCTTCTCTTAAAAAACCTCTTCCTGAGCATGGTAGGACTATACACTATACTGTCCCAGTTCTCTCTTGGGGTTTGTGATGTGATCTTACCCGGTGTGGAGTCCAGTGGGCCTACAGAACTAGGGAGCAGAAGAGTTCATTGGTGGGACAGTCCCTAAGTCTAAAGATCCTCAGGTTAGGGAGACAGAAAAGACGTCTCTCAGGATTCTGTAGTTGCATTATGTTGATGTTCCCCAGTTGTGCTTCCCCTGTTGGCCTCCCCGCCCCTTGTTACCTCACATGTCCTGGATCTAGAAGGTTGTCCCTTCCCCCATTGGCCCTCGCTCCCTCAGCACTCCCTCAGGGTTTCCCCATTAGCTCCCATGCCCTGGCCCCGCTGGGCTCTGCCCCGTGCCCTCACACCACTGGTCCCTGATGCTCTCTCCGCCCCCACTGACCCTGCATAGAAACATGGACCCTCCCGTGTTGGGTGTCTTCGGCCCTGGACCCCTTCAGGCATGTGCCTGAATAAACCTACCTCCTGGAACCCCAAACGAAGACCCTTCCCAGCTCTTGACCGTTGACTCATTTTTCAAGAAGCTATCCAATGTGTGTTTGAGTGTAGTGGCCCTCCCATGTGGCTTCCAACTGGAGATGCTTTCAGAAGGTCGCAGCACCCTGCCAGCCACCACGACAGCCCGGTGTTGCTTTTTTAATTGATAACTCTTGGCTAGTCAAGATGCAAGTGTATGAAAAAGTATGTGTAACTTAACTCTCCCTTTTCTTCCTTGTGACTTCATTTACAGTAATTCATTCTTGTGGTCTGCTATTTAACCACCCTATTTCCAAATCGCTTGGTGTGTTTCCAAAACGTATCTCACAGAAATGCTGCTACCTCGTTCCCTTAAGCTTGAAATTGCCTTAGAAGTGTTTAACCAAACAAATGGTTGGATTTTGTTAGTGTGTGAATGCTTAAGGATTTAAGCGCTGCATGAAGTGTAAAGCACAGAGTGCCTGTGAACTCCGAGCAGAGTATGCTGAGATCACACAGCATAAATCTCCAGCTGTGGATGACTTACTTTTATTGCAATGAGAGAAGGAGAAGACTATGTACCTTTATTCCTGCTGTCCTAAGGCTGGCTGGCACCAGCTCATCTGTGTGGCTTTTCATAGGTGTGTTGGTTACTAATGGCTCAAACCCCTAAAACCTCAATAAATGTTGCTGAGTAAAGTGCTTCAGTATTTATACCTGTTTAACCTGAGGTGTGAGGAGGGCACGGTAAGATAGGGCAATATCAGTTTTCAAATTGCTAGTCTTGCAAACCCACCCAGGGGAAGGGAAGATTTTGTCCTGAGAACAGACTGAGGAGGCCGTGGGTTGCAGGCGGGTGATGCTCACTGTCAGGGGGCGTTGCACAAGGACATCCACCTGGGTTTCAGCCCAGTCATCGCTCTGCCACATTAACAACTGCAGAAGAGTAATTATTTTATAACTATAGTGAGGAGATCCAGTTCTGAGTGTACAGATCAAGCAGATCTGTAGAGCAGGAAGGTGACAGCTTTATGTGTTAGCTCATGGGAGTAGCTGTAGGCTTCCCGAAAAATGCCTGCGAGAGCTTGTCTTTGGGTTGGGTTGGTGGTTGGATCATAACAATTCATACACTATGGCTCAGATATCCCAAATAAAGTATCGCTTCCCATTGTGATATTGGCCATAATTTGCTTCATTGCCTGGCAGTTTCAAATTATTTGACAATAAAAGTGTCAGCAAGTCTATAAAACACATGCTTAAAGGAAGATGATGCTTTATTTTTAAAAAATGGTATACAGTGACTTTATGAAGAAAAGAACCGTGACTCTTTGTAGCCCACAGTGTTCAAATTTAAAGTGTTATGCAAAGTGTTTCATGATGCTTCACAGTCAAAGGCTAAAATCAATATCAAAATGCATATTATTTTTCTTGGCTTGAAAGCAAAAAATGTAACTACAAATCTGCATTTTGTGGTGCCAATATTCTGTGAAAGTAACACAGCCATGTCTTACTCATCTGTTTTGTTTCGGAGGGACAGGAGTAGAAAAGAGCTTTTGTGCATCATGTTGTGTTTCAGTTCCAGTATTGACTTACAAGCCTGTGTTCACTTTAAAATTGACAGGACTTGAAATATTTCCTCCAAACTTCCCTCCTGGGTTCCTGCATGGGGAGCAGAGCCCCAGTTGAGTCGTGCATGGAAGAACTGCTGTAGGGACCTGCTGGGAAGGGCTGAGGAGCAGCTGTGAGGAGAGGCATGTCCAGCCAAGCCTTTCTGCAAGGCTGTGGCATGTCACACATGTTTCTCCTTCTTTTTAACTATGATACTGGTTTGTGTGCAAAATGATTTAAACTTGTGGATTTAGATTTTTCCTGTGAAAGGAATTAAGTGCTCTTAGTTATTTTTGAAGGTGACTTGTAAAGCAGGCAGAAGGCACCTTGTTTTCTGACACTGTTGGCTAATGTTGGATTACTGGTACATAAGCAAGGCATTCTGTCAGTAGAGCAACTGACAGGTTATGTGATTTTTCTTATACTTTGCATTGTTCAGTTTTAGTTAGTAATGTGTACAGTATTTTACAATATGTTTTGTAGGAAAGATTATGCAGGCACACAGAACTGAAGCCTCCACTGGGAGAGGCTTCATGCCTGTACTTTCAAAAAGGTTGGACTATTCTTGCTGTGCATATTATTTTACGGTACGGCTTCCTACTTATTCTAGAAAATAAACTGAAACAGTAGCATGGGATTTTTAGGGAGTGCTCAGGTCTTCTGACTGTTAAATCTGCTTTATGCATCAGGCACTTTTCACCCTGAAATGAAGGTGTTTGTTGCTTTTGCTCACAACAAAATGATGCAAAGCAGGATTAGCTTCTCTGTCAGAAGGTTTTGAAAGAGATGGAGCTGACCTCCTCAGCTTCAAGCTAAATCAGTGAAAAGTTTGTCATAAAACTAAATGTCTCTCTTTGGTCAGCAACGCTCCTTCTCTGTTCACTTTCCCTTTCAAATGCCTCAGAAACCTGAAAGCCTCAGACACATAATCTCATTGAAATCAGCAATTCACAATTGTGTTCTTGCTGAAAAAGGAGTGGTGAAAGGTTTTTTTTAGAATGAAGTTTTTCATCATCCAGCAGAAAACTGAATTCACAGTTAAGTTTTGTTATGCAAAATGTAATGTATATGCAATGTATATGTAATACAGTCATATACAGTCTGCTACATGTGTAGCACTTAATTGATCTAAAAGGGAAAAATAATTGAGTTTGGAGAATGTTTGTGATATTATTGCATAAGTTGATCTGTTCTAAACAGCTCTTAAGAGGTAAGCCATAGATCAAGATGCCTATGAGGCCTATTTTCATTTATGCATTTAATTTGTTTATATTGCTGCTACATTTGATAACAGCCCAAATAACATTGCGTTGTTGTTTCTGTATGTGACCCCTTTAAAACTACACTATCAGACAGGTAATTTTGTACATGCAGTTGAGAACAAACTAGAATGAACTAATAGTATCTTTTTCACTAGCAATTTGCCATCTAATTTCAGAGTAAAATAAATGTATTTTTTCTAAGGAACTTTCTTTTAGAATTTTTTTTCTGGTTAGTCAACAGGAGAAGATAGTAGCTGTCATACATTTTCTTTGATAAAAATGTGCTTCACCACTTACTTTGCCTGTCAAGCAAATATACGAAACTGGGATCTTCTGAGGCACCCATTATTTTCTCAGTATAACAACAATATTTGGGCTGTTTCCATGTCTTGGGCAACATTTTAGCTAATGGATATGTTCCCAGCTAAAGTTAAATGGAAGAGAATTCCCAATAAGAGCCAAAATAGCTCCCAGATGTCCCATTTGGTTTGTATGCTTTCTCAGTGAAGCATACAGGCTGGATGGTGCGTTGTGATCTGTGGTGGAATTTGAAAGCTCATCTTCCCTCATGTCTCCTCTTGTCTGGAAGCCAAGAGACCTGAACAAATGGTGCTTCCTAGCTTGTGAGCCTTGTTTTGGTATACCATCAGCTTTGTGATGGTTTTTTTCCATTGCTCAGTTCTCCAGTAACTCAAAAACTATTTAACAGCCACTGAGTGATGAATGGGTTTGAGAAAATGCTGATAATTGTAAGGTTAAAGACATAGCTAAAATTCTGCCTCTGGTAAGTTCAGAATTGTAGCGCGGTCGCTTTTTCCGCTCTGGCCGCCCGGTGGCCAGACAGGCGACGGCTACAAAGGCTCCGGCCTATGGGCCACTTAATGCGGTCCTTTTACCAAAATACTTCAAAGGAGCCAGCTGTAAGCCACCTGTGGCAGGCTCACGGTTGAGCAGGCTGCAGAAAGTCGGTCGCTTAGCAACCAGGTGAGGGCAAAGAAGAAGGAGGGACTCCTCGGTGCCTTCAATCCCAGTTTATTTGTAGAGGGTGTGGAACAGGGAGGTCTGGAAGGGTAGGCGGTCCGACGAGAGAGTCGGGGAACGACCATTGCACCCCCCTTTTAAGCCGGGGTAGTGCAGGGAGGAGACAAAGGGATAAACCAATAGGGAAATGACAGGGGTTTGACAGGAACCAATAACAGAGGTATAGGGGAGGAACAGATTCAAACGAACCAATGGTAAACCGAACAGAACTGAACTTTCCAGATACAATTGAATATTCACCGAAGGGTTATGAATATACATAAAGGGGTAAACCAATGGGTGTAAGGAGAACAAAGAGGGTTCTGGAAAGAGGGGTGGAGTCGCGGTGGGGTGACACCCAGTGGGAAGGAGCCTCAATCGTCGACCCCGCCTTCAGGGTCGGACTCTTGGGCTGGAAAGTCCACCTACTGAATGTCACTCAGCCCCAAAGTGGGCTGGGCCACCGCAACACAGAATAACTACTTTGCAGGTAAAATATACAATAAAATATAGAAAGCATAGCAACTTGCAGTAGACGTGTACAGGGAGTTCACAAGTTGTTAGTCACAGCTTATTGTCACCATGCTGAATGGGCATTTACACTTGTAAATACAACAGAGTTAGGCCACAGAACTGCTGCAGATCCCACAAACCATCTTGAAACTTGATTTGTGATTTGAAAGGGTCAGTCTGGGATAGGTTGAAAGGTTTAGAACTGATCTGTTTCTTGTTGGTACGTTACAGCATGTAGCAGCTTCTTCCATGATTCTCAGTTGCTGCAACCACTTGTCTGTATCTGTAGATTTTTTTATGTGTATCTAGTTATTTTTAGAAGCAATTCTAACCATAAAATCAGAACTTAGGCAGTGTTGATGTGGTTTCTGATTGTGAGGCTTGGCCAAGCTGGTTTACAGTTTCTGTGCCAGTCGTGGTTTTTTCACCCTGTGGATCTGACATTTGCTGCCTGTTTTCTATCTTTTTTCAACTAGCAACTTTCTGGACTAACATTCCGTGTTTCATATTTAAGTGAAGGTATGCACTGTTTGTGCTGGCTCGGTGTGTGCACAGGTGTCTTTGCAGTTCTCTCTGTAGCACTCTCCTGAGGAGTTTGCTCCTGGAGCTTTGAGCCTCGTGCAGCTCTGCAGCTGCAGCCACCGGGGCTGTTCCTGATGTTCCGGTCCTGCAAGTCTCTGCAGCTGAACCTTGCCCAGTTTGGGGAAGCTGGCGAAGACTTCAGGCAGGGCTTGCACTCAGTGCAGAGATTTGTTCATGGAGGAAATTGTAGAGTGGATTTTAAAAGTTCTTGGAGCAAATCTTCATGACTATATATCTGTGTGTGCAATGCAGCAAGAAGAGCCCTAGCCCTGCTGAAATATTCTTTAGTTTTATCATGATTGCCTTTGTTTACTCACTGTCCATTGCTTTCAGTAGCAGTTATGTTGGAAATGGTGATCAGCTGCAGCTGAGTGTGATAGCACTTCTTGTGGTAGCTTGTATTTATCCTTACCTAGTCATATAAGCTGTTTGGGGGCAGAGCTACTCTGCACAGTTTCTTAATTACCGCTGTAATTAGGACTCAGTGGCTGAGTGGAGTGCCCTGCCTTCTGCTTGTGCTGTCTGACTGACCCTGCTGTGAAAAAGCAGCAAGAGGAGGAAAACTCCAAGGTTTTCAAACACAGTGAAGGAAAATCATATTTTTTATGGTGATTAGCCTCTCATATAGTTGTTTGGAGTGATTGGAAGAAGACTTAAATTTAGAGATTTCGACTCTGACTCATTACCGTAGAAATCAGGAGGTCACAAAAATACTGTGTTGAGATCAAAGTCTTGTATGTAAAATGTGCCTTCTTGTAATCAATATATGATGAACCAAGGGGGTTATTTGCTCAAGTGTTGTCTGGTCCAAATGGTTATTTGGTTATTTCCTGATTTCTGAGCCTGCTGAAAGCAGTGCAATGCCTTATCAAGCAGCTTGAGAAGCATAGTTCTGCAAATGTCTAACATGGTCTTCAGAAGGCTGTAGAGTCCCACCTGCTATTCCTGTAGATTGATTTCTGGCAGCTGAGCAATCAGTGGTGAGTCATTTATTCATGTATAGAATAAATATGCTTCTCAAGGGTTAAGCCAGTTATTTTGTCCCCATAAACAAAAACACTTAATAATTTCTTTCTTCTGCCGCTGATGCAGAAAGCTGTACTGTGTGTACTTTTATGGTTGGATCTTTCCATAATCCATATTCCAATAACATTTCTTTGTTAAGTGGGATTCTGTTTCGGATGTTGGATGTTGGATGTGGTGCTGACATTTTTTGGAAAGAAAAAAAGGACAAGTTTTTTCTTCTGAGAAGTCCTAGAAACTGGAACTGAGGAGCTTGAAGGGGATTCTTCATGTTCTTTTTATCTTCCTTCCTGTGTTCTCTGAGCATTTTCATCCTGGACCAGCACGGCCCATAAAGGTGTCCATTTAAACCGTGTGGAATGCAGATACCCTTCTGCCAGGAGATTTGAAGGGACTGTCATCCCATTTTACTTAGAACAGTGTTCAAGCAGTGATTCTATGGCAAGCTACCAAAACATAGATGATTTTAAGTGCAGAGCAAGATGAAGGTCCACTACGTTCTACTGTTTCTTTGGAACTAAATTTTCATTTCTTTCCCCTGTGTTTCCTTTCCAGCCTGTTTGATATGGGAGGAGAGTACTACTGCTATGGCTCTGACATCACCTGCACCTTCCCTGCCAATGGCAAGTTCACTGCTGACCAGAGGGCTGTCTATGAGGCAGTGCTGAAGGCGTCGCGGGCGGTGATGAAAGCAGTCAAGCCAGGTAAAAGATCAGCGCCTGTCAGCAGCAATTGAGAGGTTTGGTAGCAGCATTCAGGCTGTCAAGTCAATTATGTTTGCATTTTAGAAAGTGCTGGAAGGGAACAAAATGCTAAAATTAATTTCCATGGTTAAGCAGCTCCTAATGTATAGGTAGGATACACAACATTTTCCATACACTTTTAAAGACATAACACAGAAACAATTATTAACACGATTAATAAGATACTTTAATTTTTTTTTTTAATTCCTTTCATATAAGGGTGACAGTTGTTACTCAGATGTGTCTTTCCACTGGCAGCCATCTTTTCACGAAGCTTATGCCAAATGCTGACGTCAGAGTTCGAGTGAACGTGTGTTGTACTTCAGTTTGTTGTAAGCATTTTCTGTATTTTATTTGTAAACACAATAGAAACTTTCTGTTGAAAAAGGAGATGGAGTGTGCATCCTCGGGAAGGGTAATTAGCCTTAAAAAGCTTTCAAAAGCACTGGCTATTGGGTACTTCACTGTATGCCTTTAAATTGCAGGCACACTGCTTCATCAAATATACATTTTCATTTGAAACCACTGTCTGGCTTAATGAAAGCCTTATTTTTCTCCCATTCTGCTTTCAGGCCAGCAAATAAATGTTTTAGAGCTAGCTGCTGCTGTGATTTTGAGTATGTCACTGGTGAAGGTACTTGAGCATTTCTCAGTATTACTGATGGAACATCTTCGAGAAGAATGTACTCAATGCACAAAGCACACTTATCCTTTAAATGTGCCGTATTAGTCTTCAGTCGTCAGGCCTTGCGTGCGTGTGCTGTCTGCAGTGCCAGTCGGAACAGATGCAGCTTTCCTGTTACACAGGCTGGCAGCAGCACTGCTTATTTGAGCAGCTTCGAAGGGAGAAATAACACTTGATGCTTCTCTGCAAAATGAGACTAGATATTTTGCTATTTTAATAACAGTATGCATTCTTCATCATTTGCTGCTCCTCCCCTGAAGACTCATCCCTATTCCTCTTCACAGTTTGTGTTGCATTTCAGTGTCACCTTTAATTTCCTGTAACATTTTTGGCAGTATTTCATGCTAATAAGTTGCAGACTGTCTTCAGAATTTGAGAGCTAATATGATGTTGTGCTCAGGATGGTGGGGAGAATTTTTCAGTTTGCTGAACACTTTATTTACAGTGTCAGAAAATAGGGAAATACTAAGTTGAGTATTTCTGAGAAGTAGTTGCAAGGGTCTTTTACTAGCTTTGGGAGCTTGAGATCCACAGACAGACAAATCATTCTTAACCTCTGGCAGAAAAAGGGACTGAACTTTCTGTTCTTACTGTTGTCTTGGGTGTTTGGTAGAATGGTGCAAATACGTTTACACTCTTCATGAGACTAGTAATCATGCATTTTGTATCTATAGAAAATGTTCTGTGGACTGGTTCTTTGGTTTCGTTCCTTTTGTACTTCAGAGTGCAATGACGTGCAACCTGGACTCTTGAATTACAGATCCAGTTAGAGTCCTGTAACATGCAGAAATTTTCACCATCTGAAAAGTCTGCTTTTTAGGTCCTTTTTAAGATCTCTTAGAAGACCAGCGTTCTGAAAAAGAAGAAATGGAAACGCTGACCTTTGTAGCATGGTTAATGTCACATTCTTGTCAGGCTGCTGAGAAACCCCAGAGCCCCTCAAGGGGCTGATGCAAACGGGTGCATTGTCACTGCTGCCAAGATGGAGACGTTTCAGGGGGAGAGGCTTCAGCCTCCTTAAACAAACCTAATTTGTGAGCTCCTTGACTAAAGCACTAGGATCTGCTCTGGGGGAGCCAGGTACTATCACAAAGGGGAGCAGGAAACGATGTGAATTCAGCTCGCAAATGTCTCTTCCTGTAATACTTTGGGTCTCCAAAAGAAGAGGTACAGGAGCTTGCAGGATTAGAGGCACTAAATTTAAAGTTCAGAGCCATCATGTTTTAGTGAGATTTTCTGGATTATGGAGCCCATGTTAATTTAGCTGTTATTTTTGTTAGTCTCCCAGAGTTGCTAAGATCAAAGCCAGCCGAGTGAATGGTCAGGAGCCGTTCCTGGAGCAGGCTGAGCGAGAGTGGGCACAGCACAGTCAGCAGCTGTAGGAAATGCTGCTTATCTCCAGCTGCAGAGCTGGGGCCTTAATTGTGCCTTGTGGCAGAGGGTCGCAGGGGACATGTAGTAGTTGTCATCAGCATTCTAATGATTCCTGGGGTCTTTCTGACTGCAAGATAGGGAGCGAGTACTGCAGGGAGAGTCACTGACCAAATACTGGATCACATAACTGTGTTTATGGAGGGACACAGCCTGCTATCAACCTTAAACATTCTATATAGGTGTGTGTAATTCAGAGATTTGCATTTCTTTTTTCAGTTTGGCTCTCATATGAATAGTTAACTTTTGAGTGAAGGTACTTTCTGAGAGATAATAGATTTCTTGATAAATTTTTTATATTTCTATATCCAAACAGTTGTTATAATTTTAAAAATACTCCAAAACATTGTATTTCATTATAGAGAAGCATTCATCTGACTACATTCTGTGCATGGTCCAAATGTACAAACAGCTTTAATCATATATATGGGTCTCCGTACCTTACAACTGCAAGAACAGAATTCCTTCTGCAAGGCAAATAATATATTCTGAAAGTTAAGAAACACTCTCTGTGGGATTATAGCCCAAGTTCAGTGCAGTTGTCACAACTTCTGCCACAAACAAAATCTTTTTAAAATAAAAGGGGAAGAAGACTTATTCAGTCTTGCATAAGCAGCAGTTTTGAAACCACTGAATGTGGAGCACTGATGAAGACAGTGATGCTTGTCACTGAAGGGAAAGTCAAAAAAGTGCACTTGTGTGGCAGTGTGCTAATTGTCTTTCCTACAAAGCCAGGCCTGTGATCCAAG
This sequence comes from Falcunculus frontatus, assembly GCA_013398115.1. Lineage (NCBI taxonomy): Eukaryota > Metazoa > Chordata > Aves > Passeriformes > Falcunculus > Falcunculus frontatus. The sequence goes on along the minus strand of VZRV01010667.1, from coordinate 342,721 downwards.
ATGTCAGAGAGGAGTGTTGCATTTCTACCTAGGGGATGTTCTTAATGGTGTCAAGTCCATCTGCATTACATTTCCTCTTCCACAGAACTAAAATACAGGGGCAGATGGGCAGAATATTGACACTTTCATTTGCTTCAGTGGCTGAGGCATCATCTGTTTCTTTCTCAGAATAGTGATTTGAGAAACAATTTGCTTTACAGAGGTATGCTACATAGAAAGAATAGTTTAAAAAGAGTGAAATTGTAAAGCCGCGTGTCTCAGAATATTCCAGAAGTTAGTGTCCTAATTTGTCTCACTTCTGCATTCTTTTTTAATCTCATTAGATTCGCCAAAGGTTGAGGCACATTAAATACAGCCCTGGAGCACATCTCCCAGTTTACTTTCATCTGAAATGAATTCAGTTCATGCATTTCAAAATTCCAGTGTGTAAACAAAAACACAGTAAGTGGGGACAACCAAGAGATTTCACCTCCAAGGATGACTGGAATTAAATGTTGCTGTAGATACATTCATTGTTTCTTCCTTTGCTGTCTTCACACAACACATGTAACAGTAAGAGCTGAGCTAATGAGCAGCTATTCAGTAGTTTAGTTTAACCTTTTGTTCTGTGCATGGCCTGGAGCTGTTTATTGCCTACTGTTCAAAACCTGCTCTGAATCCAAGATTATCAACGTCCTCACTATTTTTTCTCAGAGTGCTCATCTTAACAGTGCACAAACTTGTTTTGTTACACAAACTTGTTACACAAGTAAGTTTGCTTGCACTGCATCTTAGTGATGTGCAAGTGTGCATCAGTCCCCCTTCTGCAGGCAGGGGCCAACAGGCTAGAGAAGTTAATGTAAAAGCTATTGACTCATTTGGGATTCCAAGATCTTTTTTAAGGGAGTTGAACATTGCTCTTGCTCAAACCCCAGCTGTTTTGACCTCTGTTACAGCTGTTGAGTGCCCAGCCTTTCCGCAAATTACACTCCAGATTGTCAAGCCAAACTCTGGTAAAACAAAAGAAAATCATTAATGAAAAAATGTAAAATAAATTTTTAAAAACCCCTGTGTTTGAAGCAAGTTGCTTAGCATCCTGCTGGGAATCTGAGTCTGGTGCAGGAAAGGTTGCTAATTCCCTGAGACAACTTTTAGGTGTATCTGCCATGCTTGCCTGCTTGTGAAGTCTCTTGGGATTTTTCCTGCTTGTTTTCAGCTTTTGTAACAGATGGAAGAGGAGTTATATAAGGAACAGGTATCTTCAGTGGTTTATCAGGAGCTGTGCTTGCCTTGGAGGTTGGAGTCTTCTGGAAACAAGATAGCCCTAGAAGTAAATGTACTTGGGGCTTCGTGTGGATTTGCATCTTGTAGTTGGTGGGAAGCTTTGCTTGGTCTGGTGGAAGCTTTTCCACTGGTACTTCTGAGGCTCTCCTCCATGTGAATTCTCCTGTCTGTAGTAACACATGAACGGATGTTGCAGTTTTGCTTGCATGAGGTCTTCTGTCCTTTAGCCAGCTGCCTCCATTGCAAAACATAGCCCTGGGTCTGTTCCTCTGGTGAGTGTCATTGAAATTTTCTTAAATTTTTTAAAGATTTTAGTGTAGAATCGGAATAGGCAGCATCATCAAAAAGGCCTTGGCACAATTGAAATCCTGTGTAAAGGAGTAGATGTTCATGTCACTAAAGGACTGAACCACAACACGTCAGCACCAAGGGTCGAAACAAAGCTCACACAGACAGTGTCAGTTGATATTGCTCAACACTGGAGTGCTTGATGCTATAACCATAAAATTACTGCTTTAAGTGTAGCTCTCTCCCGCCCCTGTATTTGCCCAGGCTTAAAAAAGCAAACTGTGGTAGAAAAAAGTGTTGTGCAGCACACCCTCAGTAGGCATAAGGCTGCAGAGTGCAGTGGTTAAGGGCTGGGTGCGTGGTCTCAGCACCTCCAGTGGACACCTCTCATGGTAGCAGTTGAAAGCCTGAACTGCAGGAGTAGATTAGACTCTTTTGTGAGCAAGTTGGACATATCTGTTGATAGGGGAAAGATCTGAAGGATTAGAAAGGGCACATGCGCATTGTTCTCAAATCTGTCTCATTCCATTCTTTATCCTAGGTGCATGAGTTAGATCCAGTGTCAATGTGCTAGCTATGTTATCCATCATTTGTCACTGGTTATACCTGGGAGACCAGTACTGTGTGCTCTTTGGAATTATTATCAAAAAAAGCGTGAAATAATTTGTTTTGCTGTAAGTCCCTCTCTGAAACCTCAAGAAAACAATTTGTTGAAGAAACATGATCTAAGTTTCAAGTTAACCCTACTCTGAGGCAGGGTTTGGTACCCTCCTGGTATCCCTCCTAACCTGAATCACTCCATGCTGTGTTGTGAAACATGCACACAGAAATGCCAGTGATAGAGGCAGAGGAGATGCTGATGGGGATCAGTGCCCGTGTGCTCGGCTGGGGCTCTGCCCAGGGCAGGCAGCGCTGCCAGCCCCCATGGAGTGCTGTACTGGAGTGTCTTTGTGAAGTGCAATCATTCCTGGCCCAGCTCTGGGCACCACTATTCTGGAGCAATGTGTAACTGTCAGTGGTACAGACGAGTCCAGTAGTGTTGGGGAAGTTTCTGTGGAGTGGCTTCTCTTTTATTCTTCAGCAAATGACTGTGTATTTATACCATGTGCAGCCTCTCAAGTGATTTCTGCTATTTATTGTTCAGGTTACTATCTTAAGCATTTAAAGAATATTAATAATTTCAGTTCTATAAATTTAATTCCTAGTTGATGAGGACAGTATTGTGGCTACATATAGAAAGTTTCTACGTACAGTTTCTGTTTGTAGAAACATTGAAGTTTCTGAAATATATTAAGTTGCTACCGTGTTGATAAGAACTAAAAAGGAAATATGCCTATCTCTCAGCATTGCAATTAGAACTATTTTGGATTAATGCACTAGAGCATAAACAGAGTCTTTAAGATTAATGAGCTAAATATTGGAGCAATCACATACTTTCCATCTTCATCCTTTTGCAATTGCATACTGGGACCTCCAAGCATTACTCTCTGTCTTCTCTGTAGACTAATGGAGAATCACAGGAGAAAGAAGGGAGCTGGTTGTGCTCAGCATGCCTGGTACTACTGGAAAATCTATGTTTTAAAAAAATAACAGGAAAAACGTTTTTTCAGTCTTGTAAGTTATATACATTAATATTTGGGGTGCAAAGAAGAAGGAATTAAAACACCTCCCTCTGTAAGGTCTATTGTTCTAAATTCCAGTTTCAAAAAAGATCTCCTTGTCTAGCAAACTGCTCCCAAGGAACAGTTGAGTAAGGCTAGGTTGGCAGCCACTCAAGTCCCTATCTCTACATTTTTATGATTTGAAAAGCTTGTGTGTACAGAGTCCCCATTGAATCAAAATTGCATTCAGACATTAGCTGTGCAGCTGGGAATATTTGCTGATTGATGTTTGTTTGTTTCAATAAAATGAAAAATAAAAATTAGTTCCAAATATGCACAGAAGTTGTTGTTCATCACGTCAGTTTATGGGCAGTGTGAATTCCTCCTCAGGATACTGACATTACCACAGGGTTTCCCTATAGAATTTGTATCGCTGCATTTTTTCAAGTTGGCGCTTACTTTACATGCATATCCCCAAGTTCTGCATTTTACTATCCAAGACAGTGAGTATTGTCTTGCCTCTGGCTTTCAGGCTTTGCTTTTCCAATAAATGCTTTTGAGGAATGTCTTGAAGAAATCTCCATCCCAGGGCTAACGTCTCTGGTAACACAAGATGGAGGTTTCTCCGTTTTAGGACTGGAAGATTCCTTGTGTATGGTTTTCCCAGAAATCCAGTTTCACTTAAAGATGTGGGTTCTTTAAGCTCTTAAATCTTGTCTTCCAGGATCAAAGATCAGACTTTGCCGATTTCATTGATGCCAGGATTGCCAAATAATCTTTGACCAAGAAAGTGCAGTCAAGTACACTTCAAGTACAGTCAAAAACATTTCAGGCAAAGAAGGAGACCCACATGCCAAGCAAATAAAAGATCCTTTTATTAATCATGTAGGTACCAGCTGATCCTCAGAGCCTACCAGAAATGGGTACCCTTCTGCTATAGATGCTAAATAAATGCAAAGAAGTAAGTAGTTCCCAAAAGACTCAGGTGTTTTGAGATAGAGAGGCCAAGGGGAGCAGGCTGGAACAGCCAGTGAGCACAGGCCAGCGGTGTCTGGCTTGGAGTTCAGAAAGTTCTCTATAGGTGATGCTTCCTCCTCTGTCTTTGCTCCAGGTGCCTCACTGGGTCAAGTCTTGCATTTTGCAATTTAGAATAGGTGTTTGAAGGTGTTTCTCTAATGTTAGGAGCAACCCTTCCACTGTCATTTCTTTCTCATGTTCAGACAATTTCGAAATAGACAATTTGACATACACAGTGATTCAGAGGGGAGCCCTTCAGTAGGTCTGACTGTGAGGACTTCCTTTGAAGAGCAGCAGAAACAGTCCTTGGGAGATCTCTAGCGTGGAACGTCACAGGTACCCCGTGAGCCACCTGCCGTGGGCAGCCTGGAAAGGAGGCCCGGGGTGCTACCGTGGGTGACTGCTGCATCCTGCTGGAGTCTGAGCCTCTCCTGGGTTCCCCTTGGTCAAAGAGAACGTGTATTTGTAGGTGCAGGATGCAGAAGAAAGTGAATCCCACGTGGTCTTTGTCCTCTGGGCAGCTGTAACTGCACAAGAGTTGGGCTGCTCTGTGAAACTCTGACCGCTTTTTGTGCGTTTCTCCTGATTTCTTCAGGTTTTCTTTAGTGGTGTAACTTCTTAACTGCTTTGCAACGGAGGGGTTGTCTTAGCTAGATTTCCAATGTATGGCCTTCCAAGGAATGTTGTGAATTAGAAGATGAAACAAAGAAGCCACTTCATTTTCTAATGTTTTGCCTCCTCCCTGTTTGCCTGATGCTAAAGGACTGAAGTAGTAAAGCTGATGGGGGTAGAGGGGTAAGCCCAGGGACTTTAGAGAGTGAATGGTCTGTATTTTAGTACAGCAGAATGTAGATTTTGGATGGTGTGTCCTCCTTTGATACCTAAATATTGAGGCACAGTTCTTTCAGTGAGACTTTCAAGGGTAGGTAGGTTTAGTGAACCACTACCAGTTTCATAAATAACCTATTTAGGCAACAAAAAATGCTGTGATTTGAATTCAAAGTAGCAGTATGATTCCCTGTTCTATTTTCTAGTAAATTGCCTCTAACGAAACAATAGTGAAGAATCCAGCTCAGGTAGAATAGTACTAAGACCAAAGATTAAAATAACTCAATTGAAGAACGGTTTAATTGAAATCTAATAGCTAGGGTATATATTTGGCATAGCAGATCATAATACCAGCAGGTGTTTCTGTTATTAAGTTGAGCAGAGTTGTGTGTAGCAACATATGCAAATTCAAAATTTGCAGCTTCACAGGTTACTGCTTCTCTTTGTCCACAGCAGTTCTATAACTTCTTTACAAATTAGATTTATTTTTGACTTTTAATACTGCTTTAGAGTAATTGGCACTGTATGCGACTAGGATTGAAATCTATGATACCTGAAGAAAATAATTGTAACTGTTACTAATATTTATCCTCCCAAGTACAAGGTTCTTACTCACATGCAATGGGTGTTTCTTGTATCGAAGTCATTTTGAGTTTTATTTTGTGTAGTCCAGAGTTGTGCTTAGTAGAAAGCCATGTGGTCATGCTTCTCTGTTGTGCTGTATAAAAACAGTAGCTGATTTTGGTGAATTTTTAAAAAGAAAGTAAACTGGAATTTTTGACAATAGCACAACAGGGTATGAGAGCACAATCTGTTTTACAGTTTGTATAATTTCAAGATGCCCGTATGAATTATTCCCATTCAGATTGTCATATTTTAGTCAAAGCACTGCTGATCATTATTAATCTGCTGTAATATCTGCAGCAAAACAATTCTTCTCAGAAATAAAATATTAATGACAGAAGTTGAAGATTTTATGCCAGTTCCTCTGAAGAATAAATGCTTTTAGGGCATGTTGTAACCAATACTTGATATTCACAAATCTTGCTGAACGACACCGCAGTATTATTTCCCCCCCTTGCAGTTCAGAATGTGTTATAGTGCTGAAAGACAGATTGGAAAGTAAATCTTGTCAATGTATGTTTTTAAAAGCTATTTGTTGTCTGCTCTCTCTCTCTCTCTTTTCTGTTGAATGGAGTTGGCTGTACTTTTTTGCTGGCATTAATGTTCATCAATTAATGAGCAAACAAACAATTCAACAAAAGCTGAATACTGACTCTCTGGGATGGACCCAGCAAAGGTAGTGCAGCTTTCTGTGGTACAATAGTTCTGGTTTTGTCACTATGAATGGTTAAGGCATTGCTACTACTTAGGAAATAAAAGCAGAAGGCACTAAAGGACGCATAGACAATACTGACAATCAAGTTGAAATTCTTGATTCTTTCAAGATATTAAATAAAAATGGTGTGATTGATTATTGGAGCTCTCATTGTTGGTTATGTAACCTAACCTTGTCCAGCACAGCAGCAACCTGTGGCAAGAGGTGAAAGAAAAGGGAATATTTTCTGCCAACTTCAGTAGATCCTGCAGGCCTTCTGTGAAAGCAGCAATCTGTTGAAGTGAGAGATCTCTGACTACAAAACCTGGGAGTTGCTCTTCCCACTGAGGCAGACAGGAGCTGCCCCGTGGACAGTGACCACTACAGCATTCAGAGGCCTAAAATAATGCTGAGTTGCTCTCAGGGGTATAAAAACAGGCACTTTAAAAATGTTGGGTCTTTCTGCCCTGAAGTCCCTCTCAAGATACCTGAGCAGCATCTGCAGGAGCTGCCATGGTTCAGGGGCGAACCTGCAGCTTTCCAGCTTGGCTTAACGTGGATTTTTTCACTACCTTCAGGGATTCGAAGGTGTGGCTTGCACAAGGAAATACATTTTGATATCTGTACAGACTCAGCCTAAATTGGCTGCCTGTTTTTTAGCCTTTTTATACTGAATGGGTTTTGGTTTAAGGCTTTTTTTTTTAAATCCTTTTTTCCTAATTGTAACACACTGTATATTGTAACACTGTACAATTCTGGTTGAATAGTGACTTTGGGGGAATAAACTGCCTGTACCTTGTCTGATTTTAGTACCTGTACTGATTTTCTCACAGCTCAGTGTTCAGGAATTGTGCTTGTTACACATTGTAATTTGAGGTGAAGTGCAAAGTTCACAAGTCCTTCAATCTTGACACTACATCAGCTGTATCTGTCAGAGTGCAAACCTGCTAGACATAAATTATGCTGTTTGCCCTGAGTCTTATCTAAACAGCGTCTTTTCTGAGCTTCAAAGATTGGTATGTTTCCACACCGCAATCACTCCCTCCAAGCACTGCCTTAATTCTGTCAATCTTTTTCCTTTTTTCCTCTTCAACATAAGCCTACTTGGAAGGAACATGCTGTAAAATCTGTAGTGACTTCCAGCACTGCTCAGTCCCAGTGCTGCATCCAGGCATGGAAAAAATCCCTCCTCTTTTTCCACATCTGCGTCTATTCATATTGCTTTTCTTAATGTTTCTGCATGGCAGAATGTTATTCTCTTGTTGCTCCTGATGTGTGACAGCTCATCTTGTGCAGGGTTTATAACTGGGAGGATGGACTGCTGAAAACCCCCATCATACTGATGCAAAAGGAAAGTCACAGTCCAGCTGAATAGCACAATACTGTTCAGCCTTTTGAAGAAGTCCAAATTTCAGAGATGATGAGCAATCTCTGTTTCCCTGCAGTAACTCCCATCCCTGTAAGGCAGGTGCAATGGAGGGAATAGAGGGATCGCTACTGAAGGAGTTCATCCTCGTTTGGAGCTGTGGCACCGGGACTCGGGGCACAGGGCAGGGTCAGGTGTAGTAATGCCTGCAGTCAGAGCTGTGGGTGTTCACAGGTGTGACACAGCAGCAGATTCTGTCTAGTTCCCTTTTGGGCTGGGAAAGTCAACAGGCTCTTCTCATTGTATGGCAGCCAGTTGCAGTTGTGCCTCAGCTGTAAAATACGGGCTAAAATTGCATCCCTTAAGTAGGCATCCCTGTGGCTCTCTAAAGCTCACCCCCTGAGCCATGGGGTCATCTACACAGGATGTGAAGCTTTGAACAGCTTCACTGTGGCCCAAACATTGCCAGTGTTAGAGTACAGCATTTGGGGGTTTTGCCCCATGGCGGAGTTGCCTTACCTGGTGCTGCAAGACACCCAGTTCAAAAACAGAGCAACTACTGAATGTTTCATGTAGTGGGCCAAAAGAAAGCATGAAAATCACAAATACGACGACTGTTTCTCTAGCACCCAAGTGAAGAGGGAAAAGATAATTGGTTTTAGTATTTAAATTATGTTTTGGTTTGTTTTTTAAACTGGGTCTGATTGGAATTTCTAAAGACCTATTGTTTTATGTCTGATATGGTCACTACCAGTTGGCAGATTTTAATCTGTTCCAGTGGGTTGCTGGCTGGACTGGGATTGTGTGTTCTGTCTGCATTTCAGTGGCACTGCCAGGAGACATTGGGCCTTTTGCCCTTGTCTGTGGACACTTGGAAATTAAATGTAACTTAACCTTAGCACAATTCGGGGAGAAGTTACTACAACCTTGCCATACTCCTTTTTTTAGTAAGATTGTGACATCTTTGTTGGCAAAAAAACCCCACCCTACAACAACAAAAAAAACTTCTGTCAAATCATTTGTGGTTTAATCATTGTCACATTACAACCACAAAGTACCCTAAGTAGTGGCCAAAAAAATCCTCTTAGGCCTTTTCAGAGTACTTTCTGACCACAATGGCTAAATACCACGCAGTAATTCTGAATTATTTTTGTATGCTGTTTCTACTTTATGTTCTCAAATGGCTTCTAATAAAATTTCAGGTAATAATCACTGGGATAAAAATACCAGTGAGTTAACAGCAACTGAGGAACAGTTTATAGTGTGATGTGTTATAGCAACTCATCTTTTTAATTGTACTGTTTAAAAATTTATGGTATGTTCATCAAAAGATAGGAATGCTTTTGATTTCTGGTTTCACTAGAAGCATTTCTTTTTGGGGGCAGGGCAAAGAGGGCACAAAAATCTCCTCCATTGGTGTGATCAAAGAGGTCACAGATTATTGCAGAGATCCTTATATGATGTTCCAGAGTCCTTAAACCTGGTGTTTTATTCTGAAATTTTGTGGGGTTTGGCAAACAGATAATCAGAGAGGAAATATATTCAGGAAAGTAAAATAATATTAATTTTATCTTTTTTCTTTCTTTCACAGTAATACCTGAGAATATCAGATAACATTTAGCTTTATGGGGATACATTTATAAAAAGACTTTTGGCAAACTTAATGCATTAAGTTTGCCATTTTTAAGTGGTACCTCACACACCTGCAAACCTCCGCTATACTGTTTGCATGGTGTCTGTAAACTAATAACCTCCCTAGTTTTTTGTTGTTTAATTAATCCATGGTCTGTTTTATTTCATTATTGGACATCTCCAGTGTCTGGTTGCTGCTGTGTAGTTCATTCACTCTGTATCTCGAGGAATCTCAAGTGCTTTGCTTGCTGTAAAAGGTGGGTTTTGACCTGACCTCTCTCCTCAGCACATGCTGCATGGCAGGTAACAAATCCCAGCCTAATGAGCCTTGGGAGCCGAGCTTTCCTGGGGAGCCAGCTACTGCTTCAGTGACCTGTGTTACCGAGTATCTCATTTGGCAGAGAATTAAGAAGGGAGCAGACACCTCATCAGCAGATTTTCCTGAGTACAGACTCATTTTGGTACAAGCTGTCAAAGTCCAAGGACCCTCCAATCTGGCTTTTTAAACCTCATCTGTCAATGGACTATAATTGGTTTATAAATTGGCTTAAAGATAATAACGGAGCTAACCTTTCTACACAAAAAGCTCGTTTGCAACTATCATAAAAGTTCTTACACAAAAAGCATGTGTGCAGCTAGGATAAACTTCCCCGAAGCTTAAAAATGATAGTCCTGAATAATACATGAGTAAAACATTGTAGTGAGCGATTGGTGGTGGGAGGTTTGTGCCTGCCCGTGTTGCAGAGCAGTCAGCCACTGAAGTAACTCACACACCTGGTGGTAGAGGCACCTGTGTGGAAGTTGTTGTTGTGGGGTTTAGTTGGATTTTAACTGCTTTTTCTCCCTACAAGAATGCTGATATGGTGGCTGACTTGTGCAGTCAGCGTGCAGCAGGGCACAGAGCTCCCCACCGGACCCCCAACAATCCAAAAGCTGAAGTGCCTGAACATTAAGTAGCCTCCATGAATGAAGGATTCTTTGTACAAAATGTTGTTCATTCGGCACTGTTCAGCCAGTGTTTTCTTCACATCTGCAAGTCTGCAGTCTGTTGGGCAGATTGTTCCCTGGCTGCCCGCAGACTCTTCTTTGTTGTTGTTTTCTTTAACATGCTAAAGCTGTGCACACATCGATGTGTGCATAGAGATCTGAGCAGGACTCACATATTCTCACTGCAGGTCCTTGTGGCATTTCCACATTGTTAAGTTGCACATCGTGTGAGAATACAAAAAAATTCTGTTCATGGCTTCTTACCAAGCTGTCAGGTTGATGAAGCTGTCAACTCTGATATTTAATTTTTCCTCCTTTCTCTGCTTTTTGCAATTATTGGAAGTTCGGTATCTACAAAGGAAAATTAGATTAGCAGAATTTAAGGACTTCTGCTCTTTAAGTATACTCACTAGTTATGTAAATGATACTTGATGCAGGCATGCTAGTCAGTCCCAGAGACAGCTGGGCTTGCACAGGCCATTGTATTATAAAGATTTCAATTGCCAGATAAAACGAATACAATTTTAGTTTTCAAATAACTTTAAAGCATCATATATTTCTGTTTACTCTGTAATAAATGTATAAAACATATGAATATACTTCTGTATAAAATGGACAAAGGCATCTTTCTTGAATTATGGTTGTTCCTTTTTTCAGTGGATTTTTTTCTATACTTTAAGTAGTTGCCTTAGTACTGTAAAATAGTTTTTTCTGTTCACAAAATTAATGGTTTTAATATTATAAGGGTAGTAGAAAGTGTTTGAAGATTTGCATCTAGATCCTCTTTCTTTGTCAAATCACTTGTTTAAGAAACTGATAGAAATCTGTTTGAACCTTATTATTAAAATTTATTCCTAGTATGATGGGAATCCTCTCATATCAAACAAGATAAGAATATCACCATTTTTTAAGTGAAGACCAGAAAAATCACTCCACTTAATTCACTGTCTCTAGTCAGCTCAAAATATCTTCCTGTTTTGTCTTAGCACTCAAGTAATAGTCCATGTATGAGTGTTTCACCCAGGGCTTATAGGTTAAGTGTCTTGGATGGGGATGGCCTAATGCCACCACCCAATAGTCATAATAGAATAAAGCATGAAGCCAGACAATAGAATAGAAAGTGCAATCTATCTATGAACCCTTTGCTTTTTAATTAAGACTATTTGAATACCTATTTATTTGTAAACCAAGATTTGTATTATTTAGCAGGGTGCCTCCAGCAGAAGTTTAATTTCCCTCTGCCCAGAGCTGCCCAGTGCTGTCTGCAGCTCCAGCAGCATGTGGCAGAGAACTGGAGCTGACATATTTCATATCTCTAGCAAAGCTCATGGCACTGGCTAGATGATAAAAGAGTGGTCCAGAGTCATTTAGCTGGGCTCTGTCTAAAGCACTGCCCTAGCTCCAGGAGAGAGCCCAAAGCTGCAGATTTTCCATCCAGCCTCATTATTTATTTCACAGTAGAACTTTTTGTTGTCCTCAGTCTCTAATGAAACAGATAAGATGAATAAAAACCAAAACAGATGGGGAATGAAGAGTCCTGGGCAGAAGGAGAGGAGAAGTAGTTGCACTTTAGGTCAAAGAGAGAAAAAGGTAGAGACGAGGGAAGAAGGAGTTCTAATGGATTTGCTCAGTGCCTCGGATTTACAACCATGGCAATCTTTTCACTTAGGGCAATATTGTCATTAATTTGCTCTGTTAAACTTCTGCAGACAAATAGATATGTGGTTTTGGTGGTTTTATTTCTGATCAGTTTGATGTTTGTCTCTCCTTTTGTATCTCTTCCTTAGTTTGATAAAGGTGACTGTGTCTCTTTAAAGGGAGTCTGTGGGTTTGGGTTGAGACCCAGCAGAGCTGCAAACAGCAGACACCTCAGCTCCACTTCTCTCAGACAGCTCAGCTTGATGCAGAGCATCCAGGATAGGGTTGTGCTTCCAGCCGTGGGGTTCTGACCTTAATTTATAATAAGAGAGGGTGAGGCTTCAAACAGTTGACCAGGGTCAGATGTTGTTACATGTGGCTGTGCGGTTATGGGGATGAAAATAGGTGACTTGTAGTAATACTCAGCTAAGAAATCCTGGGAGAGATCTTGAAAGAACATCTAGTGTCCTCAGAAAGAAGATTGAAGGCTTTTAGAGCAGTTGGAGTTAGCTGCAAACTGCAGAAGCTGAACCTCAACTTAGATATAGAAATTCTGTATTCCCACAACTATAAAATAAGCAGGAAAGCAACTGTGATTCAGTAATACTTCTAGTGTGATATGTGTAATATTGATGTGATGGATTGTAGTGATTTCAATTTATCATACCATAGAGTGGAGCCTAATGTGAGAGAGCTGTGAAACACAGGTTAATCTAGAGAAGTGAAAATTGCAATACAATCAATATTCAGAAAGATAAATTATTACAGAATATGTTGAACAGTTTTCAAAGAACAGCTGGTTATAGCTGTATTGGTTCTTATGGAATGAAAAATATAAATTCCTTTTTAATGTAGGGAAACCATAAAAATAGCACATTTTGAGCAGGAAGACGTCACACATTTTGTGGGTGAGCATCACTTGGGCACTGTTGGCTTTTGTGAGGAAGCAGCAGCCGAGGGTTTGTCTGTGCCTGTCCTGTGTCTTGTGGCCTTGCTTGGCAGGCACAAGCCCCCATGCAGCAGGCTGCAGGTGTGGTCCCTGAGTGATGTGGGGGGAGAAGAGGCTGCCTGCTTACCGACACACACTGAGCTGTGTCTCAGCCAGCGCTCACGGGAGTGTGAAGGTGCTGGGGTCTGTGAGCGGACGTGTGCAGGACAGAGCAGCCACGTGCTGCTCAGATTGATTCCGATCTTTGTATCAGAGCTGTAAAAGACAGCTGAGTGCTTTTTTCAAGCACTCCCATAAAATGATTTTATTTCAGTCTTTGAAGCCTCAGTACTTTCAGCAAAAAGTGATAATGTAATTAAGATATGGCATTTATGTTCACGAGACCCTAGTGCTGCATGTTTAACTGGATTAAAGCAAACAGAACTTGGTGGGAGTTTGGCCTTAAAAATTGCTCATTTTTTATTTGTTTAATCATGCCAAAATTGAACAAGGAAAATATTCTTCAACCGTACCTTAGCCCTAGTTGTCTTGACTCTGCAACTGCTGCTCTGTTGATGATGACTCAATGCCATGGTGAACTAATTAAGACAGTACTTTGTTACTAACAAAAGAGCTGCTTTCTTCCTCCCTCTTCTCCCCAGCAGTTTGTCAAACAAAATTCTATCCTATACCAAAATAATAGCAATCTAATGTATCCTGGCACTCTGTCTCTAGTCAAACAACAGTATTTTGTAATGCTGTTTTAGTACATATATTACAGGAGTTGTGTTTTACACAGCCTATTAACACAAGGGAATCATTAATTTCTGGAGAGTGTCTTTGCCAGAAAGATGCAGGCTTTAAATCTTCAATATACGTAGAAAAGTACTGTCCATGTCAGATGTTCTAAATGGGTATGAGCATTCTTGAAAATAATAGGATAGTAATATTCTATGCTCTGCATTTTAAATAACTGCAATCTACAGTTGACATAGGAGACTCGCTGATACATTTACATCTATGTGGACATGCTTAGATACATTTTATTAACATCTTTTCATATGGGTCTGGATTATGAGGTGCTGCTGTTTCTCTTGTTTGTAGTTTTCTGTACTTCACAGGCATGTTAAAATAATTTTGTCTCATTTAAAGTGTTTTGTGAAAATGTAGTGTCTCTTTCCACCTTTGTGGTTTTTATATGAACAAAGGCACACGTTACATCTGTTTTTTGAAAGTTGTTGTTAAAAAGCTTTTAGCAAGAGTTAACTCAGCTGCCTGTTCCTGCTCTCTAAGGGGTCGCCTGGCCTGATATGCACCGTCTGGCTGACAGAGTCCATCTGGAGGAGCTGACGAGAATTGGCATTCTGAAAGGCAATGTAGATGACATGGTGAAGGTTCATCTGGGTGCAGTATTTATGCCACACGGACTTGGACATCTACTTGGAATCGATGTGCACGATGTTGGAGGCTACCCAGAGGTTAGTGTTAGTCCATTCTTAACTCCCCTGCAGATTAACTCCCTCGATTCGATCAGCATTGTGTGGTTACCCAGTTGCATCTTCTCAGAGGTTGAGCAGATGTGCATTTAAGTGGCCCCTTTTTTTTTAGATGGGGTATTTTATGCGGTTTACTCTAAGGAAATCTATTCGTTCATTGAAACATAAATTGTTTATGGGAAGAAGTCAACTGATGGAGCTCTTTGGGCGTTCTTAATGTGTTCAATTTCTACATACATTGTGTTGTTCCTCCGTGAGTCACTGCTCTGACAGGTACCACCCAAGTACCCTGTGCTGTGGCAGAGCATCTCAGTCTAACTGAGTCCTGTATTGGCAAGATTCACCTGCTCCATTCCAGATGTGAGGCAGCTGCAGGAGCCCACTGCTGCACGTGGGCAGTAAATCCCAGTGGCTGTGTCATATGGAAACAAGCTGGCTCATACCTTGTCTTGACCTTTGATGTCCAATGTCAGCATGGGCACCAGTGTAGATGTACTGCCCTGGAATGATAGCAGAAAGAAAAAAATCCATCAAGTCTTCCAGTCTTTGCAAATGTGAAAGCAAAACTTCTGGTGTTCTGAGTTTCTGCAGAAAACACAGAATGATTGTCTTTTTCTTTGAATTAATTTGGTGATTCATTACTGTGATCTGAGAGCAGAATAGGTAAAATTCTGTAACCAATTAACAGCAGCATGTTTGCAATGATAACTAAAGGAATAAAATCTCTAAGGTGAATTGTATTTAAGGTTTGAATAAAGAAAGTTTACAGGAGCTTCAGAAAAATTTCAGAAGGATTTTGTGTGTATTAGGTTGTCGTTATTTGAGGCTAACTGTTTAAGGGTTTTCAGTAATGCAGTACAAAAATGAATCATTTGTCTTCCCTCATATGTAAGCTGTTCTTTTGCACGAATCTGCAAAAGAAACTAGGAACTTTATAGGTAAGGTTTAAGCATATTTTGGTGCTTGTTCATGTTGTATGGCCAGACTACATAACAGCTGCTATTGCTGGTTAACTTTTGCAGGCAGGGGAGAAACAGTATATAATACTTGAGCATACTTACTACAGTCACAATATGTGACTGTAGTAAGTATGCTCAAGTATTATATACTGTGATAATGATGTATTAGCATCAGCTAATAAACTTCCATGTAATGAAAATGAAACAAAAATCAAAAGCAGTCCTATTCGGATTTTAAGGTTTCTGCACCAGCTGATACAGAAAGGATGGATGCTTGTCCCTTTGTTCCTCCCAAGTGCATTCTCTCTGTGTACAAATAGACACATTCAGCAACGCACAGGGACTGTGGTTACTCGGAGAGTTCATAAACCTCAAAATCCAGGACCCTGCTGTTGCATGCCTTTCCTTAGATTATTTCCACTTGTGTTTTGAATAACCTCTCTGAATGTGGTGGACTTAAAAACAGGAGCATGTGTTCAAGACTTGGTAGGGTAAAGAGATAACCAAATTTTAGGAACAAGTGAGAAGAATTCTGAGAGTGCAAAGTACCCTTCTTGGTTTTGCTTACAAACTGTATTCTTTGAGGTTAGAGCAAGTACCTTACTGTCAAGGGAGATTTCTAGAAGTGATTTTGTATGAGTCTGGAGCAATGGACCCTGTACACCCTCCATCTCTCAGCAGATTTCAGTATGTGGCATGTAAGCTGCAGAATCTTTTTTTGACAGTAATTTTTGTTTTCATATGACTAAATTTATAATTGTTATTATATGATATATCATATAATTTAAGGGTCATTTTTTGAAAGCCAACTGATCTATCCACAATTTTGAAAGAGCATCCTGTTACAGATAAACATGGATATAGGGATTGTATTGTCAAATGAGTTAGACTCTCCAGTTTTGTACTTACTGGGTATAAAAATGCCAGAGCTCCATGCAGGGTTTTATACCTGCAAATATTAAAATTATTTGTTTGTGTTGGCATGCAACTGCATTCTTACATGAAGAATGTTTGCATGGCTAATTTACTTTTCAAAATCCAGTCCTAAATAGCAAATTCCTTGAATATGAAGCATGTGTGAAAGCTCACAAACAAATAGCTAATGTTCTGTATTTGCATATAAAAGTGCACATAGATGGGTGTATCGCATCCCCTTAGTTTGAAAAACTATGAATTCCAGGTGCTGCAGAAGAGCAACCCCTTTAAACTCCCTGTGCAGCATTAATTTAATTTCTCCTCTGGCAGACTGTTCACTTCCCTCTGACCCAAAGCAGGACGCCCTGTGACTGAGGTGAGGTACCTGGGCGTGGGAGGGACCCCCCAGGAGCCTGGCAGGGGCTGGGCTCCATCAGCCTTCTCTGGGCTTGAAGCCCTGGAGGGAGCCCTGGTCCCTGCCCACAGCAGCAGAGCCATGGAAGGATGCAGGGTTCTGCCCGAGTTAATCTAAACATGAGCAACTGAGCACCTTTCCTGCAAGTGTGAGACGTGTCTGTGTTAAATGGAAAAAGGCTTCTTATCCATGCCTCATTTTATCATGGAAAAATGCGTTTTGAAGACATCTAAGACACTCTGGAGTGATTTGTGGTGTGTTTTAGATGTTTACCAGCTAGCGAGATCTTCACAAAGATTTTTATAAAGCCATTTTGGTGTTTATTGTACACTGACCCCATGCCTGTAGTATCATGCTCTTTTTTCTAGCTGTTTAAAAAGCAACTTCTTTGCTTTTGGCCAAGGGAATTTTTGGGAGTATTACAAACGATTTTTTAAAAATAAAAACTTTCCAAGTGGATATTATTCCATTATTTTCCTCAAGTGTAAACAGTTGCATTTGAAATAATACAATAAATGTTAATTTCCTAATTTTTATCCGTCAGAAAGTTTTGTGTGTTCCAAAAAAACTATTTCCAGACATTGTTAGCTTAGATTAGTTATTCATTGGTAGCCAAAGATTTCTTTTTTCAAAATTGGCAATAATAAATTTTCATCTTTTCCAGTAAGCTGCTTTCACATGCAGCATTGAACAAGCACTTTCTTCTTCTTTGAAAAACGTTGTAAATGCTTGCAGATTTTCTGCAAAGTATACTCTGGGATATTAGAAAATACAACATTTCCCTTCCTATTTTTTGCTGTGATAAAGAATAACCGGTTTTGGCCAGCAATGAATGTGTCTTGGCAACCTTATTTTAGGACAGCATGTTCATGGTAGTGTGAGCATCAGTGTTTGCCACTGGAAGATGCAAGTGAAGGTGCTGGTTTTCAGGAGCTCCCTGGGGACCGCGTCTCCTGCACCACGCTCTTCCTCGCGGGAAATGTAGCGTCAGCACCACTTTGAACAGCCGTCTGCTTCTTCTGAGGGTCTGACTGCAGCTCAAGCACTGCTGAAAATTCAGCCCCAGTGGTACTAATCACTTCAGAAAATCTGGCCCTCAGTCAGACAGAGCTCGCTTCAAAGGGTGAAAACCCCACTGGGCTTAGCTTCTGCTGTAAAATTTAATCATGGAGATGGTTTTCTCACATTCTTTCAGCTGTTTCTGGGTAAATTCAATATGGGATATAAATGAGAGTTTGTGCCTGTTGCAATGAAGAAAATGTGGTAGGTGGTCCCAAATTTTCAGGCCCTGAGGTAGATGAGGCTGAAGTTCTCATTTAAATCTAGATTCCGTGTCTCTAGATGCTTGAGTTGATTCAATTTCATGCTATATTAATTGACTATAAGGCTCCAAAGAATGCTAAGTACATTTGATGACTTTCTGTAATAATAAGCCAGTTAATTTAAGTTAGGTTAATAACTACTGTGATTTTAGCATCTTATGAATTAAGAGTTTAATTTCATTTTGTTTTTTAAAATTATAAGATTTACCTTAGTTTAAATTTTTAATTCAATTCTCATGAAAAGTTGATCCTTTTGTTGCTATTCTGCATCACAAATTAAGTTTAGAGGTTTGTTTTGGAGTTATCCAGGTCCTTCCATCACTCCATGCTTGGGGAACATCTCTGCTGTGCACAAGCTGTGTCTGGCTTTCACAGAAAGCTTGCTCCCACATCCCAGATGACTGACTGGGAGCTTAAGTCACCAAACATACTGGAGAATACAGGAATAATCTTGTTCTGGCAAAAACTATTTTCCGTATGTATCTGACTTTATGCTGAAGCAGATTTCATTTTTTTGTGGTTAGCATTGCAAATGATGCATTAATGTTTTTTCCTTTAAGAATCAGAGGATGAAGTGAATTTACCAAGAAGCCTAAAGCTGTTATGTAGGGCCCTGGTGATGCAAACTGCTTCACTTGCCATAACCTTGCAAAGCCTTGCTCCAGCTTTGTATACCCAGGACCTGCAAACATGAAACAACCTGCGTGGAAGGCACTTAGAGTGCCTTTACTTCACATGGAGTAAAAAGGGCTTTTCATTAGTTTTAACTTGTGGTTTTGTTCTTGCAAGTGATTGTACACCTTGACAAAAGATTAGGAGAAAATACCTGCTGCTTCTGCTTCATGAGATTCCCTTGAATCCTTTTTTAAAATTTTTATTCTTTGAATTCCTGCATAGCAAAAACATGCATACAGCCACTGAGCAGGCAGCGTGCAGGAGGGAAACAGATGAGTGAAAACTGCATTTCCATGCAGAGCTGCACTGAAATCCTTGGTGCTTATTGTTACCTGCTGGATCGAACACCAACCAGGAGAGTTTCCTGCAGCCTAGGATTCTTCTGTGGGGTTTAAAGCCCTCCCAGAGTTAGGCTAATAGATCTTCTCACCCTGCTGTGTCATCTTGTGTTCAGAAAAGTTGTGATCAGTTCCCAGCAGCTTTTCCCTGTGGGGACAGATGTTGGAGTCTGGGTGTTTATGGAAACTTAGGGCTTGAGCAGAGGCAGAAGAGGAAAGGCTCAGGTGCTGTGTCAGTGCCGTGCCATGGTGCAGACATGCCCTGTAATACCACAGAGTTCCCCTCCTCCGCTGAGAAAGAAAATGTTATGGACTTGAGGTTTTTAGTTGCTTGGTTTGGGTTTCATTAGTTCTGTTTAATTTTTTTTTTTTTGGATGGAGATACTTGCTTATGTTTCTTTGACTTACTGAAGTTTGTTGCAAAAGACTTTGTGTGCTAACAGAGTTTTTTATCTGAATATTTATTGTCCAAATATTTCTGAAATTTTAGCAGCAACTAATGGAGCTTGTGTGGTTTTGAGCAATTCATTCTAGGTGCAGTAGGAGAGAAAAACCAAAACAGTAGAGTTCTGGTTGCAATTACATGAAAAAAGTAAGGTATCATTGGTATACTTCAGGGGTTTTGCTATGCAATTTTCACTAATGGTATCTAAAGATCTCAAAAGAAAAAGCCCTTTCATTTAAGACCATTGCCTATGTCTGCTTTCTGTGTATCACAACAAAACTGTTCATTAGATTTTAAATGGTGCTTGTCACTGGTTTCATTCTAAAACAGTGTTGTTGGTAGCTTTTGCAATTCTTTATCTCAATTCTTATAAAATTCTTATAAATTTCTTCTAAATATTCTCCTCATCTCCCAGGTTAATGCTGTAGTTGTCAACTTGCTGATTTTTACTGTTTGCTATCTCTTCTTTTCTCAAACTTAGTTTTTTAGAAAAGAGAAAAAATATAGTCCATATGTTTCGTTATTTCCATTATGATAGCACTGGAGCTTGGTAACATCAGAGGATCAGAAAGCAAAAATTTTATGGGGAGTTCTGCTTGGAACCACACTGTAAGGATGGATTGAAATTCAGCTCCAGCTGAATCATCAGGCAGCAGTGCCTCGAATAAGTGGCAGATGATTTTTCCTCATTCCCTGCAATAACAGGAAAATTATTAGGTAACTTAAACCTGATACCACAGTTAATACTTAGAAAAAGAAGAAAGCACTTCAAGTAAAATAGCCAGTTAAACATCATCTGCCCTCTGTTCCCCCAATATTAACTTCGAGCTGTGTCCCAAAAGCTCCAGCTAGTAATTAGGTTCTCCTGCCGAAGTGGAAGCTTTGATTTGCAAATGCCACGAGTGATACGTGGTGCTTGGGGCATATTCTCCTGTAACCTGCTGCTGATTTCAAAGGCAGGACTGACAGCAGCTCCTTCAGGTGACTACAGGCAGCTCAGGCTGCTGGGGAAAAGCAGGATAGATCGAATAAACTAATCTTCATTAGTAACACTCAGCAAGTGAAACAAGGGCTTAGAGAGAAGGGACCAGGAGACATGTGAAATGGAATTCGAGACTTACTTTCTTAGCTGCACAGAGCTCTGTTCTTTTTACATTAAATGAGCTAATTAGAAGTTGGGTATGTGCAGTGGGAGAATACAGAAGAGTAAAAGAGCTGAGATTTCACTTTGGTGCTTATTTCATATTATCTAAATGTAATGTTAGTATTCTGATTAATTTAAATACTTGATTGCACTTAGCTTGGTAAAGTGGTTAGGACTTCACTGTACTGGATGTGTTCCAACTGGGACAGTCTCAGGCTCCAAAAAGTTCTGTGATGATTTAGCTGGAAAAGAGTACATGAAACTAGATTGTGTCACTAATGAGTCTTTTGCTGTGGTTCAGTATTTGCAGTTATGAGTAGCTTAGGTGTTCTCTGCCGTGGCTGGGGTTTGTTGCCATTGCTGGCTTGAGGAAGCTTTGGGGCGATGCCAACCTGCAGCCTCTGGTTTTGGTGGGTGGGGTGCCCCTGCATCTCTCTGCACTTGGGCATCTCCAGCCACTGCCATGGCCCTGTGGGTGAGGATCAGCCAGCACAGGGACATCACCTCTGGTTTTCTTCTGTCCTCATCCAAAGACAAACCCAGGATCAGGCCTGAGTAGGCCTGGAGCTATCTCTGCTTCTGATTGCTTTGCCTGATAGACAGTGCCTGTGGAACAAGATCCAGCATGATGCACATTGCAGTTCTTCCTTGGAAAAAGCAACATATTAACCATTGAGTTGCTTAGGAGTAAGCAGTAGTTCATCTTTATACTGAGATATTCTGGAGATATTGCAAATTCTAGTCTTCCACAGCCCTTTTTCTGGGAAATAGGCAGATTTGCATACTTCCTAATTCCCTGCTTATTCTAAAAATCGTAATATTTTGTATTACTGTACACTTAAGTTGAACTTTTATTTTTCTTACGTAGTAATAAAATCATTTTACATAATAATTCTCTTGTTCCCTTGACAGTCCTTATTGCCTAGACATGCTGGTTTTTGTTACCTTAGATGAACCATTAATTGGAATCCAATGTTCTTGGCAGGAGTACAGTCACAAATGACAGTGTCATACATCTGTGCTTACTGCGGGAGGAGTGTCTCAATATTAAAATGTGAGCAGAACCTCCAAATACAGTCAGTCTTAGAAAACAATTTCAGATATAGTCTGTTGTTGCAATATAGAGGGGAATGAACAGTTATTCAAAATCTAATTTTCACAGACTACAACTGCAAGTCTCTTTCTAGATGCCTAGGCATTAATACTTTCTAGACTATTCTGTACACTTTGGGGGGCAAATAACCAGCTTATACTTTGTGCAACACTGTGACACGGGTCCTGCACAGTGGCCAGGCCTCCAGGATACAGTGGTGATAGAAACAGGTACCCACACAGCTGCTGAACCAGCACTCACATTTTTACTCTTCATTTCATCTGACTGCAAAACAACATCATTGTCATTGTTGAAAACAAAGCTTGAGTTGTTTAGCTGTGAGATGTAGGGAAGTTTCTTCCTCGCAAAGAAGGAAATCCATTAATGGCATCCTGATGTTATACTGATGGATGACAGTGAGTGGTTTCCCTGTCAGGCTTTGCTCCCAATAGACTCTGACTTGATGGAAAATGGCAGGTCTTGTTTCAGACATTGCTCCTGTCATCTTCTGTTTGGGGGTTGTGGTGTTTCAGTCATTAAAAGAAATCCTCAGTTTGTCCTACTTTTCATAACCAACCACAGCAGACTGAGAGCTGTCAGCCCCTGCACCTAATGGGCGTGGTGGCTAGCAAGATGGTCATGAGTGCCTGGAGATCAGATGTCGCTTGAGATGCTGAAGGCATAGTCTGATATATGTTTTAATCCAGCACTGTTCTCAAGAGAAGGGATTTTGTCATCTACCCAGCTTGGTCACTGGCCCCTCTCTGCTTATTTCCTGAGCCAGCTCATTTTGTCCTTCAGCCTCGCAGCAAATCGGATTGGGCTGTATGAGTGTCCTCTGCTCAGAGCACGAGTGACCACATACAAGCCATAGCCAGAACCTGTCTCTCTCCATCCATTTCTCACATCTCCTGGTGAACACCTTGCTAGCCTCTGTTAAAAGGGGCAAGCCCACCCACTGCTGCCCTGCTTGCTTTTCAGCTTTGAAAAGCTGAGCAGTATTACCCTTTCTTTGAAGGCTTTCCTGGTAGGGATATAGCTGCATCAGTACCTGCAGAATCCAAAGACCTGGAGATGAAACCTAGAGCCAGCACAACCCAGGACCGAGATAGGATGGGGTGAATATCAAAAAGACTTTGCAAATTCCTTCCAGAGAAGTTAAAATTTTACTTTTGGGTGAGCAGCAATATTCAGGTGCCTCAGGGAGTCTCCCTGCATTGCTGAGAGACATTTCCAAATGTGGATCTTGGGTCTTGTTCCTGAGTTGCTGTTAGCTTCTTGAAGGAAGAACTAAAAGCAGGATCAGACTGCAAGCAGTCTAGATTAAATGCCTACCTTTGCTTTAGCAGCTATACAGAGATAAATAAAGGGGGCTACTGAGGCTTTATTGTCACACCTGGTATGAAACACCATTTATTTTAAGTAAAGGCAAAAAAATATGGATGCTGTACCAGGGCTGCCTTCAGAGGATGTTTGCCATTGTTTTCCTCGCTCTGTATTCGTCTTTCTAGCAGCTGTCTTGGACTGACTGCCTGGAAAAAGGCATTTACAAGTAGAATTGAGAAGTGTACTTAGAAGCCAAATATGGGTTGTTTGTTGTAAAGTAGCCGATAGATAGTTGGTGAGGCACCAAAAGGTCCAGACACTAATCCAATTGTTTACAGCTCATGGAGAGATTAATCCACAAGATTGGATGCCCTCATTTCCTTTACACATTACAATGAATGTGTGAAATGCCAAACCCCAAGGGGCAGTATGAGAGAAAAAATGGCTCCATTTCAATGCCGTTATTGTTTCAAGTTTACAAATATATTGATTTTCTTTAAGTTTTGATAAGAATACAAATTCAAAATGCCTTGCTTAATAGCACAGTATTCTTGTTTCCTAGGCTCAGTAAAACAAAATCATGTTTTCTTGTTTTGGTGTAATATAGTGCTCTACAAAGTCCAAATCAAACATAGGACATAAAACATGTCAAATACACATTCAAAGTGGGCAAAGCTACGTCCAAATGTCCAGGCTGGTTAGCTCTGGAAATCTTGGCTGCTGTAAGGTGCTGTACATTGGAACAGATTGAGCTCTGCGAAGGGAAGAAAAGCAGCCCCAGCATTGCTTGTGTGACCAGTGAGAATAAAGCAAACACTGCGGAGGGGCTGCTGCAAAGCAGCATTTCTGTAAAACAGGCTTTTTCTGAACTGAAAGTGGAGCTCAAGCAGTACTGCAGGGCTGTACCCACTCTGAAGAGGGAATGATTCAGTAAGATGAAAACATGGGTAGTGTGCAGGGTATGCTCTGGCCTCCCTCCACGCCCCTGCACTGGCCTGGCAGAAACACGGGAGCTTGGCTGTGCCAGGACATGGTGCCCCAGCACCGAGGGTAGCACTGGGCAGGGGCTTTGTCTGGGAGAAAGGGGAGTTTCATCCTCGTGATTACAGTCATGCTGATAGTGATGCTGACACCAGCTGCCCCTTCTGCCAGCAAGGGAAAGTACTATGGCTTTGGCCAGAAGCAAGATTCAGGAAAGCTGAATCGTGGAGAACAGATCAGTAACGCTGTGGTCTTACAGACACGGTAACCTCTGACTCGCTGGCTAAAGCAGAAAAAGTTTCCTGAGCAGAGTATATGTGCACGATTGCAAGCTGGTGGGCCTCTGAGCTGTTTAGGGGTCATTGCAATAATTCGTTGGGGAAATTTTGCTACAGTTGCAAAGAATTTTCAAAAAGCTAATGGGATTGAGATATATTTATTCTGATATTGCAATACCTGGCGCATTTGGGGGAAGAAAATTAATATCCGGAACTAGTCTTTGCAGTGTATCTAACTCCTTGACTAAGCACGTCCTCATAGATCATTTTATTTTACCAGCTTTTGGGAAGAAGAGAAGGTTTTGCTAGTTAGGACTTGTTTTGACTTAACTTTTAATAATACCAGTCAGCACCATGTTGCCTGAAAGTCTGAATCTGACAAAAGTTTAGTTTAAATGGGGTGCTTTTATGAGGTCATGTGTAGACTCATTGCTCCTGAATCAAGATCATAAATGTATAATTTTAATAACATTTGGTGAGAATAAGTATTTGCATATCCTTGAAGAAATTGTTCTCTGCTGCATAGTTCAGCTGTTTCAGCCATGACGTGGCAGAGGCATCTCAAGATTTGCATGTTGCTTACACTACCATACTTTGCAAGGGAGGGTAGAGCAAGGAATAGTGCAAGTAATTATTTTTGCTTTGTAGTGCAGTATTTCTCCCAAGGTAGAGAGTAACAGTACCAAGCGCATCCAAAGCCAAGATTTCTGTGGTGCAAAAAACAGTTTGGGTGTTGAGTTGAAAACTGGTCATCACTCTATGTGAAAGCTAGATGAGGACTGATGGGAGGGAGGTAATTACATTGCTACGTTTCAGTCCTTTGTGATTATTTTTTGTGTTTTGTGTGACTTACGGAGCAGTCAGCATAGGAGGGCTTGATATAAGGTCATCCGTGGATTGCCTTTGTGTCTGAGCAAGCGAGCGTCTCTTGTGCAGGGAGTGGAGCGCATCGACGCGCCGGGGCTGCGGAGCCTGCGCACCGCCCGCCGCCTGCAGCAGGGCATGGTGCTCACCATCGAGCCGGGCATCTACTTCATCGACCATCTCCTGGACCAAGCCCTGCGTGACCCTGCGCAGTCCTGCTTCATCAACAACGACATCCTGCAGCGTTTTAGAGGATTTGGTGGCGTGAGTAATTCTCAGCAGATGTTTTTATTAATTGGTTTTCACTTTGTTTGCCCTTACTGTGTGTCCAAGGAGAAGTCTTTGGGGAGCTGTATTGCACATAGAGCTGTTCCTGACGCAGCACCTTGAGTCATTGGGGCCATTGGACTCTACAGACAAAGTGGGGGGTTTTATTCTAATTTTTTAATGTGGTTTTGTACTAGTGATGTCTGATTAATGACAGACCCATATTTTCCCATTGACTGAAATATCCTCTGCCAGCACCATACAGTGGCTTGCCAGGTAGGTGTTTTGTCTAATGTGTGAAACATGTATGTTACGAAATACGAGACTGAGTTCTGTAGTCCAGAGTAGGCTTCCTTGACAGCAGCACAGTCCAGTGCTTCCTGCCAGGGCAGAAGAGCCTGGTACTGTTTAAGCTGAGGAGGCAGTAGATGAAAACAGCAATAATTGCTCTTACTGGATTATTGACAGAATGGCATGAAACTTGTGCCTTGCGAGAGCCTTCCCCGTTTTCCAGAAGAGTGGCTGATGGTCTTCCCGAGCACCTGTGCTCAGTGTGACAGGCTCAGGCAGCAGTGTGCACAGAAGGATTGGCCACCTCAGGAGGTAGAGGTGATCTGGGCAATCACTGCCA
Organism: Falcunculus frontatus; assembly: GCA_013398115.1. Taxonomy (NCBI): domain Eukaryota; kingdom Metazoa; phylum Chordata; class Aves; order Passeriformes; genus Falcunculus; species Falcunculus frontatus. Next base: position 316,706 of record VZRV01010667.1, on the reverse strand, counting down.
TGCAGCAGCTGCTGGGCAAGTAGAGGGGCCTTCTTTGTACATACTGCGCAGGGTACATTTTCCATTCAAAGCCACTGCCCTCACAGAGCGTTCAGCAGTTGCAGTGCTTCCAGGGGGTTTTTATTTCAGCAGGGCAAGCATTTGAAGGGTGCCACATTGTTGTCCGAGCTGCTGTATTCCTGCACAGAGGAGACAGAGCAGGCAGCTGCAATGGCCCATCCTCCCCATGGCTCTTCTGCTAAGTCTCAATACAGCGAGCAATCACGGGCAGTGGCGGTGACTTTCTAGTATGAAAAGTCACTCATCAGGAATTGTCTGCTGCTGCCATTGACTAATTTATCACTGTACCCCAGCCATGAGAGGGTGATTACTGTAGCACTTTGGTCTGAGCTGCTTTGGAACCACCAGCCTTGACAGAAAAGTTGTGTGTGCTATCCCCAGTCATGTGAGCCAAGCAGGCTCTAGGGCAGCCACCCATGATGTGGGTACAGCCTTATCGTGAGACACAGGACTTTACCCTTGCTGGTATTTAATTCACTGCTGAGGTCTGGGACGTTATCTGTCTCTGTGTTGTTTCTTTATCAAGATTTGCCAGCCAGGCAACTGAGGTACTGGTGAACAAAAGACACTAATTCTGGATTTTCTAGCTGTGAGCACATTCTGTATGACACCACACGCTGAAAATGTATTTTAAAAGAACACTGTGATGTGCTTGTGTAGCTTGACACTGCAATGGAAATAGTTTTCCTTGTAAACACTCTGTGAGTTTTTCAGCAATTGAATTGATTCCTGGTGAGCTTTCCCTGAAATTGCTCAGCAAAGCCCACGTTCTTCCCAAACGGCTGTGAATGCCCTCCCGCGCCAGCTCTGCAGCTTGAGGTGTGCCTGTGGCTCACCTGCTGCCTGTGGCTGCACAGAATAGGAGTGACAGCATGGGATCTCTACCTTGCTAAGAAGTTGGTGGATCAGGCACTTTTGTTCCAGCGATTTCAAGCAAAGTCTTTGTTCCCTCATTTTTGCTTAGCTTCCTGTAATGATGACTTGTAAGGAGAGCTAGCCAACAAACTTTGCTAAAAGAAGGGGCAGCCCAAAAATGATTGAGCAAAAATCTAAATCTCTGATCCCCCTGTGAACAATACATTTTTACTTAGAGAGAAAAAAAAAAAATACACACATACCCTGAGCCAGATGTTGTCACTTGATTTTGTCCAGGAGAAGAACAAAAATAAAATCTGAGACTGGAATACATCTGAATATTTCTGAATTCTTCACAAAAGCTGAATTATAATGCAATCAAAATAAGTTTTTCCATCTTTACCATTCTGACTTGATTCTGCATAAATAGAAGATGCAATTTGTGCTGTGTAGAGTACTTAGTTATGTACAAGATGTTTCATTCTAGTTTATCCAGAGTGAGTGAGCATTTCTCACAAAAGCATGCCAGAAAACTTTCTTTCTATGGGATTAAAAAAGATCTTGTAAAGCCCCGTGTTTTTACTGACAAATATTAATAGTACAGGGGCTAGTATTGGTGTCAATTCTAGCTGAAGATTTCACTACAGCCAGTCCAATCTTCCTTTAAGTTTAAATGAAAAATAACATTCTACAAAAGGAAATAAGTAGTCCGTTTCCCTCTGCAGAGCTCAGCACTAATTAAAATGTTCTTAGTTTGGTTTAGTGTAATTCACTTCAAAAATGAACTAACATTCACTGAAGAAACAGCACTGTAATTCTGAGTAAGTCTGCACAAGGAATTTGTGGATTTTTAATAAATTCACCTTGAATTCATGTCTTTTTGAGCTTTGGATCATTTTCTTGACTGTGACAAGTCTCTGCATTGAGAAGCAAAGCTCTTGTAGGGTGCCAGAAAGGGCAAGACTGTAGCCACTAATTGTAATTTGTGCTGCCTGGAGTTAGCCATGAAGAGATTGTAGAAGCTGCAGGAGCAGGAAAGAAGAGTCGGTGTGAGCTTTCCTTGGCTGCCTGCACTGCTGGGACAGGTCCATTGCCAGCCCACCTTCCTGCATGCCTCAAGCACAGACACAGCCTTTGTGGCTGTCCCTGCTGCTCAGGGACCTCTTAATCAGGGCTTTTACCAAACGAGCTCTTCTGGGTCAAACACAGATCCCTCCGGAGGGAAGCAAGCAGTGGTCAGGGGATGTTGCCCTGTCTGAAGCCCTACACTCTTTACTTGACAGCCCTTGAGTTCAGTCCTTCACAAACTTCCTCGGCCAATTTTAGGGCGTTTCAGTCACATGCACTTCAGTTCTCCATCTGCAAAACCAAGGTCCAGTTTACCGAGGTCATAAATCCTGTGGGACAAGGGCTGCTGCTGGACACTGGCAGAGTGCCTGGCCCAGGGCACCTTTGCTCTGCCTGGACTCTGCCCCACGCACTCCTAAACAAACACAGATGTGCAAATAGAGGGATGTGCACACGGTTGTATGAATTGCTCAGGAAAAGCAGCCGAATCCTTGGGGAAGGGGAAATGCTGACTCCAAATGCTGCCCTTTAGGGTTTGACATTTCCATTCTTCATAAGCTGATTACTGATTCATGCAGTTCATATGATGTTTTCTCAAAGACACAGTAAAGCCATTCAGTCTTTTTTTGGCCTTACACATTCAGTCTCTGTTCAGTCTTTATTTTTCCCTAGGATTTGTAGAACTAGCACTAGACTTAGTATCTGAAAACTATGCAACTTAGAGAAAATGCTGAAAGACAGGTGATAAATGCATTACTTTCTTTCGTTTACAGATTTTCTCATTTAAAAATTAAACAGATTTACAAAGCCCAGGAACTTGAAGACCTGCTAATATTACAATATTTTTCAAAACAATAGTACTTCCCTTACTCAGAATAAATCTTAAACCAAATAGAAAGCAGGATATTTAACTGTTTCTACCTTTGGTTCAGAGAGCCATATAGCCTCTGAGCCTCTGTCCTGATATTTATTTTTCAGAAGATTAGGCTCTGTTTCTGAGTTCATGGTGAATTTGTATTGTGAAATTAAATACTTTACCAGGCAATAAACATTATGCTCATCTACTTTTTAACATTGCATATTATATCACAGTAATAGTGCTACACAGAATTTTCTTCTAAAGTTTTCATCAGAAAGCAGTTGTCACAATGTACATACTTAACTTCCTTTAAAAGTTCTTTGAGGGGAAGTGATAGGTGTAGGCAACCCAAAAACTACTGCTAGTTGCTTATAAACCTTCTTTAACCCTTTTCTCTTGTCTAATTAACATAATTACGTTAAAGTAAGACCAGCTGTTTCTAACCTGTATTTAGCTTGTAGTTTAATGTTTCTTTTTGAGCCTGTGTGAAGGGACTGGGCAGCTGAGGCTTTTTTTCCATCTGTATTAGTTAATCTTATAAAATACATGGCCTCACCCTACTAATATTGATCCCCTTCTATAAAAATGTGAACATTTAAATGTGGACATTTAAAATAAAGGTTCTCTTGACATGAGGACTTGCTTGTGAATGAAACCTGCTTTGTGCCAGAAGACTACAGCATGGGATGAGAGTCATTGAGCACAGAGCCTGCTGGCCTCTATAGAAAACACCTTGGCATAGCCACTGTGCGTAACAACAGGAAAGTGCCTTCCCCAGCCCTGCACCCCTTGCCCATACCCGGGTTTGATCTAAAGGTAGCTCTGTTTCCTAACCAGTCCCTCTGAGATACAGAAGTCAAACTCTGTTCGTGATAAGTTTGCTCTGTTAAAAATTATTGGTAAGTTGATGGCTGAGTTGAAGTAAGTTCCCTTGGCTACACGCAGCTGCCACCCAGCTGTAGGAACAGACTCATGGGTCCTTCAGCTGGACATGTGCTCGTCTGCTTTGGATGGTCCCATTGTGGCCACATCCTGTCATCATTTCTAGGCAAGTGTCCCACTGTAAGGTCTTGCAGCGATAGTGTTACTGCTTTCCACAGCCATAATCAAACAAATGCTCAACAGATTTTAAAAAAAAAGGGGACATTTCACCAGTTGCCTTTTTTGACATCTGGGATCTGTCATCATGCAAATCTGGATTATTTAATTGGCCAAAATAGTTTTTTGATTGTCAAAAGCTTTGTATATATCTTATCATCCAAAAGAAATTAGTAAATTCTACAACCCTGTTTCCCTTGGAAGGTAACACGGGAGGCTCTGGGGAGCATGACTGTTAGTAAGTCAGGACAAAGTGCGAGGCTGTACAGAGCTGACAGCAGCCCTGGTATTTAACTCCTGTGCTGTCCTTGGCTGTGCCCCCATGGCCCTGCTTTGGGACAGAGTTGGGACCATTAAGTCGAGCCACATGATGGCCTGCTGCTCGTGTTAGGCAGTTGTGCAGTCAGGTCTATCTAGATGGATCATGTCCCTTGCTAAGAAAAAGGCATTTTAGGAACAGTCCTGGCATTCCTGACCACTGCATCTTTACAGGAGTGGTTTTTTGAAGTGTGCCATTTCACACCAAAGAAGTAAAGCCTCCCCTAGGTTTTTGCAGAGCACCCCAAAAGCTGGGGGTGCAATGAGTCTCACACTTCAGTGCCCAACTCCAAACCACTCTGTAGCCCTGAAACAAGCAGCACTGATGAACAAAGAGCCTGCAAACAGGGACAGCTCTGAGAGCAAGTTTCATAACCACTGTCCCCCTCTGGGAAAGGCAGTCCCAAGCCAGTGAGCCTTGCCAGGCAGATCCAGCATCTTTTCTCCATTTGGACAGAAGACAAGACTAAATGACAGGCGCTCCTGTGGGGAAGGTTTTGCAGGTCCTCTGAAGCTGCTTCTTGCTGCTGCTGAGTTTAAACTCCGGGTGAAGCATGGAAGGTATGAGGGAATAGAGCAAATGAAACCATTTCCTTCCCCTTGAGAGTCTGTTCCTCTGCACTCATATTGCTTTTAGGCAAAGGAAAAATTAGGCATTGAAAATGGGAAATCTGTCTTCTCTGTTGTGGCAAGCATCCATTTCAGGTGAGATTCATCCAGTAGAGGAAGGGTTAGATCCTGGCAAAAGAAGTGGCGTGTTCCTAGGGAGTGATGGATAAGGCCCCAGGGGACCAGGGGTTCTGTGGGCCTCCATCTACATCCCAAAGACCATTTGGAGGTGCTGATGCTGAGCAGGCTGATGTGACAGTACTGGCTCTCCCACTTTTCACAGCAGATCAAAGCTGTGGATTGATTATATGATCTCCTAACAATGCTCCTCCTATACGAGGAGTTGTTGTGTGTGGCACTCATCCTCCCCCGTTTGGTCGGTCTCAGTTCCCCGCCTTTGGCAGCTCCAGCCCCCTGTGTGCTCTCCTCATTCAGGATGTCCCTACCTGGCCTCCTTAGCCAGCCCCAGCTCTCTTTGTCCGTTATTTGTCAATCCTGTCTCACCTCACTATACCTTCCTTTCCCTGGTCCTCCATCACTCTTAATTCTTTTCCAGCTCCTTCCCTGTCCTGATTTTCTCTTGAGGCCTAGATAGAGTACAGCGTGGCCAGACACCTTGCCCCGCTTGCTCTTCCCCACTACAGTCCAGCTTTCATCTGCTCTGCTTTTAAGTCAGTCCATCCTCCCAAAGAGTGGAGAGGTATTGGTGAAGGCATGAAACACAGAACTGGAAAACACAAACCATTTTTCTTGCTTTTTTGCTAATGTTACTGGTTAAGCAGATGAGTTGTGGCTGATACGTGTCTGTAGCTGGGGAATTGCAGCTCAAGCAGGGGGAGGTTTGCGAAGCTGGTGGTGCTTGGGAGAAGACTCTCTCTGTTGGCAGAGTCAATTCTAGCTTTGGCTGGCCTTCCTGCTGCTCTCTTTTGTGCTGACATTTTTACTTTCCACATCATCGCTGTGCCCAGCTCCATTTACACTGGTTGGGCTTGCCAATGTCATGTTTTGGCTTTTACCATCTCACCAGGTCTGTCCCTGGATTCTGGCACTCCTGCAGGATTTCCCTGGTACGATCAGGTTTTTGGCAGGGACTGGTTCACCCAGGCAGGCTGTGCTCAGGCCCAAGACCCAGCAGGACAGGTATACGGCAGGATTTGCCTTGGGATGCAATGGGACCCTGCTGCTGAATCCTTGGGTTATGTTTTGCTCAGCTGGTCATATTTGAAGCCGTGAGTCAAAAAGCCCATCCTGGTAAAATCTGTTCACGTGCAGAGTCATTGCAGGTGTTGCTGATCTCCTGTGCAGCAAGACACCCGCCTTTCAGGCACACTGAGCGTACAAAGCCTCACAGCTTCGAATTTACAGGTGTCCAAAACAAATGTGTAAACTCAATGGAGTTTGTTTATTTAATTCTGCTTTATAATACACTTAACTTGATACCAAGTAAAAGAAATAATCTGGCAAAGACATCATTAAACAGTTTAATACGGACTGGATGACTCATTTTGTTTGAACAAATGGATTATTTTGCAATCAGAAGTACAAATGTTAACCAGCTTTATTTTTAGTTGAAAATGTCAAGAGGTCAGAAACAATTAAAGCAATTGTAAGGTGGGAGTGTCCAGGGTTTGTGTTCTTTTGGATTTACACCTTACTAAAATTGCTTTTATTGCAGCTTAGCAACTTAGCAACATTTTTTCTGATAAGATAACGGGAATGACTGTGTGGGCACATATACTGGTAAGAAGAGACTAGAGACAAACAGAAATGGAGCACACTTTTCATTTTAATAGCAAGAGTTGAAAAACTGAGAGGATCTGCTTTTTCCTTCCATGGTTTGAAATTTAGTGATTGTATTTTAAAGGAAATGTGTAACCTGCTTAGGACTTTCTCATCAGCTCAAAATTCAATGTTTGGAATACCAGCTGCAAGCTATTTCACGTTCAAAGTTTCACTTTGAAAGTTTATTGTGTTTAGAGAAGAGTTTTAAGTGCGAAGAGTAACTACCTGAATTGCAGCTCAGCAACAGGACAGCTTTGAGAACAGGCACTGTGGGCATCAGGAGGCACTGTCCCTAGCAAGCCATGTGCTGGGAAGGCCGGAGGCATATCCGGGGAAGAATGCTCCTTTTACTGCTCCTGCTGTCAGGGGGTTGAGCTTTACTGGCCCCATGGAATGACATAGCATGAACTCACTGTTGCAGCACCTTGCTCAGACTGCCCTTGATGTACCCAATGCAGCAGAGGCACCTGAGACACCTGAGGGGCCACCACCACACCAGGGGTCACCACAAAGCTTGTGTGATCCCAGGAGGGTGGCAGGGGCCAGTGGCCCAAGGGAGATTGGAGCCTACTGAGCCCTATGCCAAGGTGCTGGTGGTGACAAGCAGTTCTGTGCTTGCAGTATGATGCTCTGCCTGGGTTTCACCAGCACCTCGTGCCCTCGCTGCTGTTGCTGCCTGATGTGCTTCTCATCCCCATCTGGAGTGCCTTGGTAACTGTATGTTCCTGTGCAGGTGCGGATCGAGGATGACATCGCGGTGACAGCCACTGGAATGGAGCTGCTCACGTGCGTCCCACGGACTGTGGAAGAAATAGAGGATTTCATGGCAGAAGGCCTGAGCAGTTCCAAATCATTTGACTGCCTCTCCAGCCAAAAGCAGTAAACTTCAGGATGATACTTACTGCCTCAACTAATCAGTCATCATTCTGATTTAATGCTGCAGCACATAAAACAAAATGCATCCAATTCTTAATAGTAAGACAGGCAGACAGGCTATTAGCTGGAAAACTTCATGCATTAAGAATGAAGGTAGAAGGCTTCAGCACTTGATACCCAGGTAACTCAACTGCTGCTTGCAATCAGCAGTTTACATGACCAAGTGGCAGCTGAATAGCCCCGCTGCCTTATCAGTGGGGCTTATACTTCTGTCACATCTCAGCTCAGATGTATCTTGCAATTAAATCTGAATTTTGATAATTGAGACTCTAAAATAGCAAATGGATTATCTGAAAGCTATGAGCAATTATAACAGTCTTAAGTCCTTTTTTAAACTTAATCACAAATACTGTGAAAAATAGAAATAAAAATCAGTTGTTCTCAGTGGACATAATGACACATACTTTTCTTACAGATCTGTATTCATGCAGTAAGCAGAACCAAATTTTTATTAAAATTCACCTTGGCATCATTTATGTTCACAACTTCGTGGTCATTATGCTTTTCTGCTCCAGTTCCTGCTTCTTTATCTGACCCTACTACAAATTTGTGCTCTGCAAACTTTGACCCTTCGTTAGCCAGAGTTTTCTGCTCTGGATAGTGGCTGTACTGATCCTTCACACACAGCCCCATGCTCAATAGATTTGTTCATCTGTTTGTTCCTTAAAACAATAGATTGCTATGGTGTTCATGACCCTTAAAAGTTGAAAGAAGGGAATATCTTTGCTGCAGGGCCCATGGTCATTCAACAGTATATGCTGTGCAGCATGATAGAGTTATTTTTAACTGTTCATTGTTAGACAGTTCAGAATGAAATAATGTAAATTTTATTTGGATACATTACAAACATGTTAAGATGGGTCAAAAAATTATTTTCCACTCATGCAAGATTTAAATTACCAAGAGAAGCTTTTCTTTACTATAGGTATTCATCAGCCTGGAGGATAATAAATACGTTTCTTGCATCATAAAATAGTACTAGATGCTGGTAACTACATAAAAATTATCTTTCTCACTTTACATACACATCAAAACTCCTGCTCAGTATTCAGGCTCTGTTGCAGTTTGACTGCAAAGCCACTTCTGAACATCCCTCTGCTGTGTCAGGGGGTGAAGCCACAGCAAAGCATCAGGGCCTTTCTGGGTCTCACTGCCTGCCAGATGAGGATTTTCCCACTGAAGGGATCAGCTGAATTGATATCTCAGCATTTTGGTGTGAGCATCTCAGTTCTTTTGCTCACACCAGGCCACTGATATGTGGGCAGTGGGAACAACTGTGAGCTCCTGCAAGTGCCTGTCTCCCATGGCGGGCACAGCACAACGTGGGCTTGGATGGTATCAGAAACCACTGTGCCACAGCCTTTGTGCCCTCCCCAGGACTGGATTTAGGCCTGAAATAATTTCCTTAAAAACTGCTGAATACATTGCTCTAGGAGAGCTCTTTTTGCTAAGCAGGTTGGTCTGTGTGACAAGAACCTGCTCTTTATTCCCAGAAGCTTGGTGACCCATTGATACGTAGGAAACTGCATGTGGGAGACCAAAGAAACATTGCAAAACAATCCAGAGGACTTCATTAATGTCACTCAATTAATAAATAAGCCTGTTTACATTTTTAGAGGTTTCTTGAAATTGGTTTGTAGGAGGCAAGTGCAGGAATCCTTGACTGTGAAGGGGAACAGTTTTTTGAGGGAGGGAGGGAGGGTGTGAGATCAGAAGCTTGTACATGCCTGCTGCATTGATGTTCCTGCTGTGGTGACTGAAATCGCCCACCTCTGAAATGTAGTACCTGCACAAGGACATCAGGCTTTGCTTTGGTCACCTTGCAGATGTGAGAAAACAGAGATTATACTGGCATTGCTCTGAACTCATCTGCCCCTAAAACTCAGGTTTTTTCAGTGCAAGACAGAGCTCATGGCCTCAGCCTCATTCCCTGAGTGTTTTCCTGTGGCAGGCTCTGAACACACCCGGGGATGTGTTCGCTGCTTTGGGCACTCCGAAACCTGCTGTTGCTTGGGTTCAGTGGCAGTTACTATTTTATAGTGACATTTAACAGATTTGGAAAGAAGGAGAGCTTTGGAACTGCTTCAACTAAGCCATCACCCCGGTGTAGTTAATAGACTTTGCCTGCCTGCGATGAATCTTGGCACAAGCTGGGCTCTGCTGCTGCAGAACAGGTCGAGCAACGCCGGGCTCTGCAGGAGGCAGAACTGGTTCTGCTCTGGGGTGTGGCAGTGCAGGGACCCGCCGCGGGCCCAGGGAGCGCCTGCTCCGTGCCCAGCTCCCTGCTCCACCTGCCCGCCATGGGCATGCCTTTTGGTCTGGGATGGGGCACCCTCCCCCATTTTCCTTCATCACCAGGCCCACAAACTTGGTGAATATAAATTTCATCGTTCATTCCACAAGTTTGTTCTGTAATTATGGTCATTTTTATCCACTTAAGCAAAAAGTGAATCAGACCTTTTTTTCCTAAATTGGGGAGGGGAGGGGGAATAAACCTTTTTTTAAAAGGCAAAGTGATATTTAATAATTTAAAGTGTATTAATAGGGTGAAAATACAGGTTATGGCAAATTTTCTTTTTGACTACACCAAGATATTTTATACTCTTACTATCATGTTTTCCCAAATGCCTTTTCCCCTGGCACAAACAGACTTTGAATAGAGTGGCACCGAAGTAACAGAATGTGTGTTGTGCTGAGCAAATTCGTATGTTTAGAAACGTCTGAACACTTCTGAAATGATACGTGTAAATTGCTTCTGCAAATTGCTTCTGCAAATTGCTTCAGCTCCCTGGGGTTGGGTGCACTCTGAATTTACCTTGCAATTACCCGGCTGCAGCTCCAGGAGTGGTTAAAGGAGTGCAGCCTCCCAGTGCTCACGGGGCCTAGAGTAGACCCCTTCCCTTAGTGGTACAGTGAGAAAATGGGATCAGGTTTCCTGGTGAAATGTGCGGTGCTGGAACTCTTTGAGTACTAACAGGAACTGGATTCTGTCACAGACTGGAGTTAAGAATAATGTGTCAAAAAGAAAATCTTAACTTTTATAGGTCCACACTGAAATTTTCTGTGCCTTGGAGCAGAGGGGTGAGATGGAGGTACTTTGCTGTTGCACAGCCTGGGCTGCTTCACCTTGAGGGAAAGGGCCTTTGCTCCTTGGAGCTACTTTAGCAGGAGGGGACATAGAATAACACTGACCCCTTTCTTGCAACCAGCCTCTCACTGAGGGTACATTTAAAAGGATGATTTGTTACAATCTCGGCAGTGAGGTGCTGCACCAGAGCCCGATGCTCCTCCCAGGCCTTGTCGTGGTGCCAGCCAAGGACACGGATCATTGTCCCAGTGCCAGTCAGGACGGGGATCCTTGTTCCAGTGCCAGCCAAGGCCCAGGGATCGCTGTCCCGGTGCCAGCCAAGGCCCAGGGAACGCTGTCCCGGTGTCACCAAGGCCAGGGATCGCTGTCCCCGTGCCGGGAGGGGCCGAGGCTGCGGCCGTGTGGGCGCGGCTGTGTGTACAAGACAAAGGTGCCGTGTGGAGGCTGCGCCGCCATTTCTGCCATTTCTGTTCCTGTCCCGGGGCAGCAGCGGCGAACAGAGCGAGGGCCGCGTCGTGTTGGGCTTTGTGAGCGCTTTGCACGGCATCACCCTCTGTTACACGCCGTTGTCTTAGTGTTGTTGCTGTCACTGTTTGTTTTCTTATCTGGTTGCTGTTTCCAGTAAATTGTTATCTCAACCCATAATCTGCGTTTTGTCTCTCTCACCTGAGGGGGTGAGGACGGGGGTGGCTGCGTGGGGCTGATTTTCCAGTTGGGCTTAAACCACATCATCACTGAAGAAAACCAGTGCAGAGGCTGATAAACCAGAAATTTCATTTTCCAAACAAATGACTTTTCATAACTGAGTGGTTTGGTTTTAAACATGAAGGAAGTGGGATCAGAGCTGTCAGGAACAGCAGGTGGAAAAGTCACCTTCAGAGCTTCAGAAAGAGGATCACCCCCACTCACGAGAGATCTAAGAAATCATTTTCACCAAAATCAGAAACAAATAGCCAAGATTTGCAGCCCCTGTTCGGACTGGTAGAGGAGGGCCCCACACCGGCCTGGCAAACCAACTTCAGGACAACAGAGCCACACAGTCCCAAGTTCACAGGTCAGACAACTAGGGACGAGAGTAGCGCTGGCCTTTTCACCAGAGGAGGTGCAGTTAACAAATGAGATGCCTTCAGGTCATCTTCTTCCTTGTCATTTTTGGTGTTCTGTTCCTCCCCCCTCCCCTCTAATTGCAGTATATTTTCAGTCTTAAATTTTTTTTTTCCCTTTTTTGTTAAATCAGACATTTAGACAAAACTGTAAAGAGTTTCTGATTGCTTCCATGGAGCAAAAAGCTGAGTGAAAGAGGGGAACAGAGACTGTTGCACTGATTTCTCCAAGACAGCTGTGTGAGTTGGGCAGCTCTGCACTTGAGGGAAATAGAAAAGGGACAGGAAAAATGAGGCCACTACAAGCAAAACATTTTTATTAGCTTCTGGTATTTCAACCTTACCAACTTAATATGCAGCTAGAATGAAAAAAAACATATCTGTAAAAAGTCTACTATAATCCAAAACAATCCATTAAAGTTTTCCACATGTATTAAAAGTTTAAATTCAAAAAAGAACTTTTCAAGGTTTCATTCTCTAACAGTATCTTCATAGAGATAACAGCCAAGTTTTTTCCTAAGTACAGATACAGAGCAAACAAGCATCCTCCAGAATAATCTATGGACAAAGGTAGTGTAAGAGGGGAATTAAGACAGTGTAGTAATCTACAAGACAGACACGCAGGTTAAATGTAAAATAACCATACCATCAATGAAATATTTAAAAATAAAAATAAATTAAAGTTACATCCAAGTTCCTGCTTTACTTTGTTTAAATCCTCAATACAGCACGTAGGACTGCATTACAGATCATGGCAAAGACTCAGCAGTAGCAATAAAAGAGTTGCTACAGAAAAACTTATATGGAAATAAAACAAGACTAAAGTTACTCCTTCACACAGCTGTATGATGCCTGTAGAAATTCCACTGAATTAGCTATTTATACTAGGGCCACTTATTTTTAAAACCACTGTAAATTTCTGTAAGATTAATGTCAGCCAGCAGTGATCCACACATCCCAGCTGAACACCTGCTGTCCTGCCCCTTTCACTGCTTAGCCAAGCTGCACTTTTTGTTCTCCCTGGTACCTCCTTCCCAGCAAGAATGCAATTTTGCAGGGCACAGTTTTTTGGTAACATTTTGAAATTTTCTGAAAACAAACTGTTGTTCTCATAAGACCCCAGTCACTATGTGCGCAATATGAACACAAGCTTAAAAGACTTTGTCAGTGTGCTGCTTTGCCTCTTGTACACGATGCTTCATGTGCCATTTGGAGGCCAACTGCCTGTATACATCATCGGAGCATATTGTTATTTTTCTGGTGAACACTGGTAAGCATCCGAGCCTCACTACTACTACAACCTCCCCATTAACTATAACTGGGCAGGAGTGACCTACATGGTGCTTCATAGGACTTGCTCTACAGATTTAAAATAAAAAGCAAACATTCTCCACAGCCTTTGCATTTTGTAATATGTAATGGAAAAAACAAAGGGCTTAAATACACTAAAAGGTATTTAAAAGGCATTCTATCCAATTACAAGTTTCTGGTACTATAGTGAGCCATCCTGCTGGATTCCTCCCATTATGCAAAGTCTAAAATGGTAAGTGAACATTCCTGTGAAAATGTTATCTCCCAAATATTACATTCCTTGTTGGCTAGGAGTTCAGATGTGCATAAATCTTTGAGGAGAATAATATTTAAAACAAATACCCTAACCACTTTCTGGTTTAATTGTTACAAATCTTCAGTGTTAAATCTAAAAGAAGAAAATCTCCACAAAACAATGACTGTAGGTACAGTTTTTACTTGGTTACTGCATGGGCACTGCAGACAAGCTGCACCTCAAGAGTTCGTTTCGTAAGGTTGCAGGTATCTACTGTCCACTGTTTTCTGGGTTTGTTGTGGTGGTCTCAGTGCAAACAGGTTGCACATTGTCTGCAAAATTGTGGGCATGCTCAAGGAACAAGTCTTTCAGTACACTCAGCTCCTTGGTCAGGAGTTTAATTTTTGCCTCTAAACGTTCATTTTCTTCTTTAAGCTGGTTGACCCTTTGCAGTGTGTCTTGTGCTTTCTGCTTGCTTTTTAACCGGCTCTTTTTCACTGCCATGTTGTTTCGCTCTCTGCGCTGACGATACTCATCACTGTTTCTATCCACAAAGGAATTTTTCTTTCCCTGTTTGCTTGGAGGCACAGCTTTGCCTCCACCACCAGGACTAACTGGCACCAGCTGGGGAACCTGCTGCAGACCACTGGAGTGTGCTTGGGTGTGAATCACACTTACGCCGTTCGCATCTGTAGTGGTGTTCTGTTGGGATGTCTTGCTCATTTGGACAGGCTGTTCTTGGACACAACAGAATTTATTAGGAGACCGAAAACTCTTGTGTTTCTAAAAGATGGTTCCAACAGATCTTCACATGGATTATGGGCAAGGTGAACCTAGTAGGAGAAAAAAAAGCTATTAAAGATGCTGGCTTCAGCTACAATCTTATACATCACTGGCTTTAGCATAAAGTACTGATGGTACATCTGGCAGTAACACCTCATAACCGTGCTGGAAGTGGACAAGTTCCCAACTACATTTCTGAAGCCTCAAATGTATTTGGATTGGATGGGACTATTACTGGGTCATCTAGTCAATCCGTTTGAATTGTTCACTGGCTTCACTCAGTTATTCCAAAGCCATCCCTGATGGATGGGTGTCTAGCCTAGCCTCAAATATCTCCAGTTTGAAAACCTCTGTCTTGGCAACATGTTCCACTGTCTAACTTTTCCTCCAGTTATACAATTTTTTAGTTTTCAGACTGGAGTTTTCCTTCTGTGGCTTAAACCTATTAACAGCCTGACTCTTGACCAAGAGGGGGCACTTGATCCTTGTCCTCTTCGGACCACATGTCTGGGTGTATCCGTAGACAAATTCCTCCCTGATCTCTTTTCTCTGGAGCAAGGGTGCTCAGCCTGTCCACCTTTTCTCAACCATCTTACAGCACTTATTTTAAAGCTGATGTTCAAAGTGATGGCTGTTGTAAGGTCTACTAGTACCGAGTGGAAAAATAAATCTATGGAAAAAGCACACTGCAAAGGCTGTGTCTGGGTGACATTCTGCCACAAGCAATGTGCTAAGCCTGTAACAGTATGTATCAAGCAGGTGGGACAGGAACACAAGGTGATGGCAGTGTACATCACTACAGAAAGACAGGGGACTGTCACCCATCAAAAGACAGCAACCACAGCTGACTCATCCACAAATAAGGTCCCCTGCCCTAGTTCGTGCACTCGTCACTGTCCACTCTCCAGCAAACTGGCCTGATGAGCAAGACATCCTCTCACCTGACTCACGTTCTCCCGCTGCTGAGGTCAGCCTGCTCCTGGCCCTACTGGTGGCACAAGGAGGATTCCACCATAGCTGCTGCAGGGCCATGGCCCTGGCAAGGCTAACAGCTGGTCCCCTTCTCTTCTCATCTCACAGGATGACTTCCTAAATGGCTGGGAGAGAAGAGGGGAAGGGCAACAGGATGGTCCTAAGCTCCTGAAACACCTACCTATGGCTCCAATGAAAAATACTCAGTGATCAGTAAAATCAGTGTGGATTTCTCATGTTGAAGAAAAGCATTTAACTGGCACTAAACAATCCTACTCCGAGGTCAGACTGCGCTGCAGCCCATCACTGTGTCACACACAGAAGTGCAGTATCACACAGCCAGTGTGATACATCCTCCCTGCCCATCCTCCAGGTGACTGGGGAAAAGCAAGCGGCTGCAGCAGCACTGGGCAGTGCTGAGTGCCTAGGGTGGGCAGTGTCCAGCCCAGGAACGAGTCTCACACCCGTAACAGCACAGCGATGGATGGCTTCACTGTCTGGCTGATGAATGGAGGGATGTGCGAGAGGTTTGTAAGCGAGCTCCTGTGTGTCCCTGGTCATTCTAAATTCACAGGTTCATCAGCTGTGTATTGTTCCTGTTTTTCTCAGCAGTCTGAGTTTTACTTTTGGATGGGATATCATTAAAACGTTAAAATTCAACTGTGTAGATCAACTGCATATTTGCTTCCATGATGAAGGAGCCAGAATGAGATGCAGCTGCAGAGTGTGGTTCAATAACATTCATGGAAAAGGCCACTAAATTCGGCTTGAATGTTACTCAAAATTAACATTCTCTGTCACTGAGAGGTCTTCCCACTTGTGAAGATTGTGAGTACACCCACACCCTTCCTATCAAGCAATCTTTTCATTTTCCTATTTCACAGCAGAATGAGACCATCAACTCTTTTTGACATCTGTGGAGCTGAATCTAGATACATAGTGTCTAACACCTTTGTGTTAGTATTTTCCCAATTTCAACTCTTAAAGCAACTTTTGCAAACCATGTTTCAGTCTCAGATTCTGACTGAATAAGCACAGTTTGGTTGGGCAGTTAAACTGAATACCCTGCTAACAAGGTGTTCCTGTACACCAACACCAGACTGGCAGGGCCAGTTGTATTAGCTGTGCGTGTGTAATCACACGGACATTTTTAGTCAAGGTGTTAAGTGTATGCTCCTCTTAGAGCATACACTGGCCTTGTCTGCACTTTATTTTAAAATGCAGGATTTCTGTAGCCCTCAAAGCATATACAGTTCTCTTAGGTTGTCTCTGACAAGTATATTTTTGACACCTTTTCCAAATCAGACAGAATGCTCTGCTGTCTCCTCTGCTTTAACACATTTCAATGCTTGCAAAGTTCACCTGGACAGGCCAGTTATGTAACCCACATCATTTTCACAATCTGATTTTTGTGCTCCATGAGCTACTACAGAGGAAGGGGTGGCTCCTGCCCCCAAAGGAACCCCACCTGACACCTAACAAGTTTCTTCACATCACCAGGTTCCATGTGCTACTTCTCTCTATGCTATTTAATACTGCTTTAACACTCCTTTCCTATCTCTATCAGATTTCCCTATAATTCAACGAAAAAATTATTTGTTCCATTAAACCTAGTACTAACGGACTATTTTAGTTGGGCAGTATATGGATACAAGCAGAGAAGATAACCAGTGTCACACCTCTCAAGCAAGCATTCTAGCCCTGCTAGAACAGACCTCCTTCAGTTTCTTCCCACTGGAACTGATTTGGTTTTTATTAAGTAACTATTTCTTGAGTGAGACATGCTCTTACCTGGCCTGATGATCAGGACCCTTAACTGGGAGATGTGGCACCTGGATTCCTGTCCTGCTCCAAGGAATATGCAGAGCAAGTAGCACTAACTAGCACTAACTGTACTGCATCACAGAGTTACAGGAGTGCTAACAGTTAAGGCTTGAAACTAGTTTTTCTACCTGGTGATTTGGAGGCTGGATGCCTATTCTCAATTGTCAGAAGGCTATCCCAGATAGCAGCAGGTGCTGCGGGGCATCCCTCAGCAGATACTGCAAGGAGATTTAAAGGCAGCAGGTATGAGACATACCGAGGGGACTCTCAAGAAGGGTGAGGTAAAGGACATGGTAACTGGGAGAGGCCATGAAGGTGGGGAGGCAGATAGGTCTCAAATTTCTCAGAGCCCGTGCAACACAAACGCAGCTGCTCCATGCCTCTCCACACAGGTCGCTTTCCTGTGACTGAGTGACAGCCCCAGCACAGCAAAAGACAACTCCTCAGAGAGCCAGCCCAGTTTCCCAGCATCTTGTTCCCATAAAGTTGCTCATTAGCTTCAGCTCAGCAACAGCCCTAGGCTGGTTCCACCCAACACATGGTAGTGTTTCCACTGGCCAGTTAGAACTGCCTAGTTCTCTCCTTGGGCCACCAGCTGGCCATCCAGGAAACCAACTGGCCACCCACTACAGCATAATAGCTGGTAACTCAAGAGGTGTCTTCTCAGGCAGAAAGATGTTTCTTACTGTCTCACAGTACTCCTCAGGGACCAGTGAAGCAATGAAGGCCTTCACTTGCTTTCACATACACAAAAAATAAAAATAAAGACAATAAACTTCCAAATATTTGCTTTGGCAAAAAAATCCAACCAAAAAAAAAAGTGTTTTGTGAATTAAATTAGTATTTTTTTTAACTTAGTAGCAAAAGAATACAAAGTGCTTCTCTCTGCTCCTTTCTCAAGATGTGGTTGTGCTGATTCTGATCATTAGTCAGACTGACTTTACTGCACAAATTCATGCAGCTGTCTTGTGAAATGCAAAATCGGTCCCAATCTGAACAGCAATAGGCAGCATCTCTTCTCTTAGACTTCAGTAGGAATACGCTAATAGGATCCGATTCTAGATTCCGATAACCCTGTACTAAGGACAGTGGCACAGAACTCCAGGCACACATTTGCTGAATAATGGGAGGGCCGACTCCTGCACGGTTCACACTCACAGGTTTGCAGGAGCTGATGCTAACTCCCATGTACTGAAGGCTGGGTAACAACTCTTTTGAGACTGGGTAGCTCAAACCCATCATTTCTTGCCATAGCTGACAACATCACTTTTCTGCGTTTATTTCAAAATCTCCATTTTTATTATACATCTTACAAGACAAATGCACTCTGATATCCTTAACAGACTGTATCAGAACACAGAAAGCATGTATTCTGACAGAATTCCAAACACTGGGAGGCAAGAAGCTATTAAAAGACTCTTGTCTTTCGAATTAAAACGACAGCTGTGATTTCTAACGATGAACTAATTCCTTAAATCCAAAAGTTTTGAAAATTATAAATGCTTATACTTTCCGAAGAGGCTCTGCATGGCAGTGTCACGGACCTGCGACTGTTCTTCCCTGCCGGATGTCAGCGCTAAGGCCGACGCCGATCTCCCTGCCTGCCAAAGCTCTGGTTTGAAACTCGCAACTGGAACTATGGAAATTCGTGGGGAACCTGAAACATCTGTGGAGACGCTCCCCCGGGCGCCGCACCGGGCGGTACGGCAGGCGCCCCGGGCCGCATTCTCCGCCAGCCCCCGGC